>JAFIRS010001745.1:0-301533 GCA_018342105.1 Gonioctena quinquepunctata | reverse complement strand
AAGTCGAATCTCAAAGTCGACCAAACCCAATATCAAAACTCAATGACAAATCTCAAAGTCAAATCTCAAGGTCAAACACACACACATTGCACACCTGCAACTATTCAAGGTCACACGTGACGTCATAGTGGTGGGGGGAGAGCCAGAACCGGCTTAAATCTCCTACTTGTGGGCACTACGAAACTGTTCAGTTTAAACTGTACCGTCCAATCGTAACGATTTTTCGTAACGTGTGTAGCATCCTTAACAGAGATTGGGTCCCAAAGGCACTTATGTTGTTTCCAATATTCAGTTAATACAATCATTGTACTATTATTGAGCTTACACGTTTCTTGAATGTCATTAGTTCAATAACAGAAACAGTTGCACGAAGAACGAGAAGAAATAAGTTAAGTGAAATAAAGAGAGAGAAAAAAATCCTGTCCCGACAAGTCCGATCGTGCTACACATGTGCCAACCAAAAAGGAGAAAAGGTGGGGGATCGGGACGATCTACTTGGTCAAGAAGTCCGGGCCACCCGACAACTCGATATCGAGAACGCAATTATTTAGTCGGTCGACGAGCCCACACACATCACGATTTCGAGTATCGACGTCAGCCGCCCATTATCGGGTACGATAAATTGGTACCTCTGTAGGCCCGTTTTTACCGGAAACAAAACTAAATATATTATTGGTTGAAGCCATGGTACGTTGTTTCTACATACTGCATATCGTGGGGTGAGTACTACAAGTAGGTAACTGCAAATTAGTGATTTCGAGGAAAACGCAAATTAATATTTTCCTAACAGTTTTATTTCTTGTAATGAATTGGTATGATTTCTATTTGGAAAAAAATACACACTGTTAAATATTTAAAGGCATTTGTTGTTGATTCCGAGTACAGTCAACTTGGTGAATAAAACAGGATTGATGGAAAACTGAAAAATGTTGAGGAAAAGTCAGTTACCTAGTTGTAGTATAGGTTTGGTCTTCGAAAAGGATTTGGTAAAGGTGGATAGCTAAAAGTAAAGACTTACGGTTCTTATTACTGTTTATTAATTTTAAATACATCTGATTATTAAAACTTCATATTTCCTGTGCACAAATGTGAATATTTATAGTAGAAGTTCATAATAATAAAAAAATCAAACGTAAAATAATTATAGAAGAATTTTTCTGGAGTCATTCACAATCACCATCATATATCTCTTCGGTAGCATCTTCATTGTTAGGTAAGCTCAAGTAAAATGGTTCATACTGTTTTCCCAGTACTGCGGGATTCATGGTAAACAAGGAAATTAAATCCCGATACTTTGAAGTTGGGATGGGAATGTTTATCGAAGTTTTAGCTAAACTAGTGCCTGTCGAAGATTTCTTTCCTTGAAATTGAGAGTTCTGAAGGACCTCATCCACCACATTTTTGGCCAGTGAACATCTGCTGAATTTTCATCCATCTTTCGGTTCGTGAGGTTTTGTTTCATGACGAGCTTGTGATCTTATATATCCTCTCTTGATAGATTCTTCACTTGGTACAGCTTGTGTCCTTTTCTTCTAGCACTTCACGCTATCTTATTCAGAACTTCTGGCCACAATGCTTTGCCTTCTCGCCGCAGCTCAGTGGAGATAGCTGAGTGCCTAGAGTCCCACTCCACCTGTCATTCTCTGACGAGTTCATAATGTTAAAACTGGAAAAGTGCACTAGTTTTTGCAGTAATTCCTCCCGACTATAAATAGTTGTAGTGAGACACTTTCTGTTTATAATCGAGTTATCTACTTTTGACACTGTTCAACACAACTTCTCAATTACCTCCTGCAGTTATCTAGTTGCAGTATGATGTAAATACAATACAAAAATATCTTTTTGTGCACTTATTCGAATTTCGAAAATTTGGTTGATACCTAGTTTTAGTACTCACCCCACGATTTATAGATATATAAACTTTCGAACTTTTTGGGTTTCGGAGACCATGATGATTTTCTGAAAGTAGTATAGTGTAGTCTACAGTAGGTAGTATTTTTATGAAATCTACCTACACGTGTATATCAGGAACATATATAGAAGTGTGGACGATAAAATGAATAAATTTTTCTCAATACATTACTTTGTTTATCAAATTATGTGTGCAAATGTCAATAATTCATCGTATTCTGGATTCGCCCATAGGAAAAATAATTTCGAAACTTAATGAATTAATGATACTCCTCTATGCCAATCTTTGACGTTTCAGGGAGTATATCTTTTTCCTTCCTTAAAACTAGTTGAATTCTCGTTCTCAAAACTGGTTTAATTTTCAATGTATTATAGTTATTTTCGAATTTCATTTCGCAGATGTTAATAGAAATTCGCCAACATCCTTTGGGGTGACACATTTGATATCTTCATAAAAAGTGTATTTGCTATCTGTTGATCATCATTCTGTCATTTCTTACTTTTTATCTGGGAATAAGTATCCATGATAAAATAATGCAGGCAGTTGCCTCTTTTCTTGGTTTGGTTCTCTCATTGAAATTTTTGTATTATTCCATTTCATTATATGATCGCCATCAGGTGTGAGGATATTTTTGGAGTAGTGATTTTTTAGCTCAGGAATTTTCAGTTGGCTAACTTCTGTTCAATAGTCTTCTTACCTATTTATGTAAAAATGCATCTGTTCTGTGTTAATTTTAGTCTTGATAAATTGAAAAACGCTGAATGTTGATAAAGATGTTTTATTTATAAAAAAAAAATATGTTTTACACTGTTTGTCACAATTACATACAATTTAAACATTTGAACTTTGTGAATGTTAATAAATACCAGAATATAACTGGGCTAAAAATTAGAGGTGAAACGATTACATCTAAGGAAGAAATAGCCGAAGCATTCGCACAGACCTATGAAAATCAATCTAGTAATTCCAATTTTCACACAACCTTCTTGCACCATGAAGAAGCCATAGAACAAGAAGCCGTGGATACATTCGGAGAGTTCGATGATCCTCTGAACCTGCCAATCACCAGACAAGAGCTCGATAACGTACTAGATGAACTGAAGGATACTTCAGCAGGACCAGACGACATCCCGCCTATATTCCTGAAACACCTACCTGAAGCTGCAATAATTCATCTGTTTCAAATCTACAACACCATTTGGATGAATCAAGTATTTCCTACGAAATAGACAGGAGCTATTATCATGCCGATATTGAAACCAGACAAAACTCGATGTGATCCAGAATCCTATATGCCTATCTCACTACTGTGGGAAAAATGTTAGAAAACATTATCAATAAACGGCTCATGTGGATATTGGAAAAGGAAAATCTCATAATCTCTGAACAGCATGGGTTTCGGCCTCACCGCTCTGCGATCGACAACATAATAGATCTAGAAAGCGACGTACATGAAGCAACTAAACAAAAATGCTTTGCATTATTTTCCGATATCGAGAGAGCTTTCAATACTGCATGGAAACACAGTATCCTAAAAAAACTAGACTCACTGAATATAAAAGAAAACTGCCTGGCATTTATAAAAACTTCCTGAACAACAGATTATTCCAGGTTAGAGTAAACGGTACCTTATAAAAAAAAATACCTACGAAAAAATGGAACACCACAAGGATCAGTGATCAGTCCAACCCTATTCATGGTAGCTATCAACGATATCTCACACGGTCTGAAGAAACCTGTAAAAGCGAGACTCTATGCTGACGACTTGGTAGTTTTCGCCGAAGGAAAAAACCTATACTCAATGGAACATATGTTACAAGAATTCTTAGGATCTTTGGATTTGTGGTCTAGGAACACAGGATTTCAATTTTCTGTGCCTAAAACACACGCGGTTATATTCAGTAAAACGGATACAAACCATATTCCAAGGCTTCAAGTATATCAGCAGATCATCGAACTGAAAGCATCGGTTAAATTTCTGGGTATGGTTTTCGATCATAAACTGAAGGAAGTATACACTTATCAAATCTGGTACATTCCTGTAATAGGAGACTCAACTTACTGAAAACATTAGCAAATAAGAACTGGGGATCTGATCAGTCAATACTTCTACTCCTTTATAGAAGTCTGGTAGGATCCAAACTCAATTTTGGCTCGATTACATGCTCCTCAGCTTGTAAGGCAAATCTGAAATCACTGGACATCATCCACAATAATGCAATCAGATTATCACTAGACGCGTACAGAACGAAACCCGTACAAAGCCTATACAGTAAAGCTGGAGACCCTCCCTCCAAATCAGGAGACAGATATCAAGCTTACCGCATGCCGCTACAGTAGCCGCTAATGAAAGGAAATCGTCATACGAAAACACATTTACGACCAGATACCTAACACATTTCACAGGACCAAACCACTCTTCAATAGACCATTCTATGATATAATTCGAATGATGATAGAAAACCTAAATATTAGTTTCCCTGACATTTACCCCGATAACGCCGACCACCCACCTCCATGGCCAGTGAAGGTTCCGTCCTGCAACAGAAGTCTCACAATTTACGATAAGTCCAACACAAATCCTAACGTGATTAAAAACGCGCTCAACAACATCCTGACCCCCAATCACATAGCTTCAGAGAAGATCTTCACATATGCTTCCAAATCAAGGAGTGGGATGCGCAGTAGTATCGTCACATATAAAACAATACAAACTCTTCCCTCTCAGCAGTATACATACGGCAGAGTTATATGCAATACTCCAAGCACTCAAATATGTAAATAGTGATAGCACAGACAACCAAAAATTTGTTATCCTGACGGATTCCCTGAGCTCCATCCAAACTTTTCAGAGCGTGTTCACGAAACATCCTCTGGGTCAAACCATCAAAACACAACTGGATCTAGCAATGAGAAACTGAAAAACTATAGACTCCATCTGGATTCCCTCTCACGTTGGTATCCCGGGAAATGAAAAAGCAGACAAAAGTGCGCGTCAAACAGTGACTAGCGATAAAGCCGAAAAAAGCACACAGTGTATCTCGTCGGATGTCAGAGCATACTTTAAAAAGTGTTTACTCGATAAGCGGCAAAGTGAGTGGCATACATCCCAAAATAAACTACGTACGATCAAACCAAACGTTAATCCGATAGTACCTATTTCCATCAAAAGATACACGCAAGTGGTAATAAACCGCCTTCGGCTAGGACACAAGACTCACACATGAATACTTGATAAAACATAGTGCCATGCCAATATGCGAAGACTGCAATGTGCAACTGAGTGTGAAACATTTTCTAGTGGACTGTCCAAGATTTTTCGTGAATCGTCTAACACACAAAATCCCAAACGACATGTCATTAATTTCAGGACCATCCTGTAAAACTAACAACCTGATGGACTATCTGAAAGACATAGGCTTACTCTATAATCTGTAAATGTAAATATATATTTTTTTTGTTACTCCTTTTATTGTTACATGTAATTTCATATGAAACGTTCCGTCGCTAATAACCAGTTGGTGAATGCGACTTTGTTCTAATAAAAAAAAAAAAACTTTGTGAATGTCTGTATTTTATGGGTTGCCCCCTTTCCTGCCTGACGAGCAAGTGATACTTTGACAATTAGTTAAAATAACCATTTGATAACATTCAAACATCAATCACTTATTTCGCAGGCAAGCACTGAAGATGATCATATAGGTCGAAAGTGCTTTGCGATTAAAAATAATAAATTTGCACAAAATACAGAATCAGACTAGTACTCCCATTTTCAGGTTTTAATGTCAAAGAACACTGATTTCAAATTGTTTCTCCAAAAGAAATGTTTTTAACATTTTTCCATAGTGAAATTGGTACTAGAAAATGTTTTCCAATTCTTCCGGTCTTCCTGATGACCCTGGAAGCGTGAAATGGATTTTCGTCGTCAAAAATATATTGAAGACCTAGTGAATGCAATGTCACTCTTGCATCAATGTTTCATCAATGTTGCAGGTCGTCAAGCCGAGGCCTTCGCCATCACTCATGGTCTAGAACAACTGGTCGAGCTACCAACCCGCATCCCTGATGTCAACAACCAGTCTGCCAATACACTAGATCTTTTCCTCACCACCAATCCTGACCCGTATAGAATAGAAGTTTGTGCCCCACTTGGAAACTCTGACCACACCCTCATCTCCACAACATGCTCTTTCCATTTACCATCGAGCTGCACAATACCACCCCGTCTCATGTGGCATTACAATTCGGCCGACTGGGAAGATCTTCGTATGTTTTTCTCAGCGTTTCCATGGAAGAGAGTTTGTTTCTCTTCAGTAGATCCAACACGATGTGCTGAGACAATTTCTGAAATCATCATGTTGGGGATGCAAACTTACATACCGAATACCGAAAGAAGAACATCATCCGATAAGACCTGGTTTAACAGAAATTGCTCTAGAGCTGTGGCTTCCAAACAGGCAGCATACCATCGATGGCTAAAAAATCCGGGCCCTGAGACCAGAGCAGCATATGTCGAGGCTGGAGGCATATGTAAAGAGACAATAGAATGCTCAAAAGATGCCCACAAAGCCAAAATAAGATCAAAACTTGCTGAATGTCCTAACGGATCCCGTTCATTTTGGTCTTTCGCCAAAGCTGTGGGAAGAAATTTCACTTCCAGCTCATTTCCTCCCCTAACCAAAGAAGATGGAACACTAGCAACGACTGCCCAGGAAAAAGCCAATATCTTTGCGCACCTATTTGCTGGAAATTCCACTCTGGATTCATCGGGAAAACAACCCCGAACATTACACCTATTGACAGTCCACATGCCCGAGATCACCTTTCGCCAACGTACTATCAGAAAGATTTTGCTGGGTCTCAACACCAACAAAGCCTGTGGATCTGACGGAATCCGCCGATTGTTCTCAAGAAATGTGCCCCTCGAACTAACACCTGTTCTTTGCAAGTTGTTCAACCACTCTTACAATTTGGGGTATTTCCGTCCAATTGGAAAATTGCAAGAGTACACCCAGTCCTAAAAGGCAAAAGACCCTACCTAGCAACTACAGACCTATCGCACTGCTATCTATTATTTCAAAGGTCATGGAAAAAGCCATCAACATCGAGCTCATGAATTATCATGGAAGACTCAGGAATTGTCAACGATAGGCAATATGGCTTCCGCCATCAGAGATCGACTGGTGACCTGCTCGCTTACGTCTCACATATATGGCAGCTCTCTATTGCAAGACATGGAGAAACTTTCGCTGTGGCATTTGATATCTCCAAGGCGTTCGATCGAGTTTGGCACCAGGGACTCCTCGCCAAGCTTCCGTCTTATGGCTTGCCCCTCAGCTGTGTTCTCTGCTTGCTAGTTTTCTCTCAAACAGGTCTCTCCATGTAGTGGTCGATGGAGTTTCATCTGACACTCTACTCATAAATGCTGGTGTTCCGCAAGGATCCATTCTCGCACCAACACTATTTCTACTTCACATCAACGACCTGTTGAAAGCAACTTCATGTCCAGTACACAGCTTTGCCGATGATAGTACCCTCCATACCGCTTTCTCTTCCAGGGCCCCTATATCAGCCCGTGAAACCAGAAATGAACGAGGAAGAAATGTTAATAATATAAATATGGACTTGGCAACAATTCTCGAATGGGGATCTAATAACTTGGTAGAATTCAATGCAAACAAAACACAAGCATGTCTTTTCTCTAGAAAAGCCGATCTCACTGTGCCTAATATAACTTTGTCAGGAGTAACCATACCACTGAAGCCATCCATATCGATGCTTGGTATTACTATCAGCAATAACCTTTCCTGGGAAAATCACGTGAGGTCCATTGCCAAAAGTGCATCCCAAAAACTTGGTTTTCTGTTTCGTGCCAAGAGCTATTTCACCCCCAGTCAGCTGCTTATGATCTATAAGGCACAGATCCGACCTGTCCTGGAATACTGTTCCCATATTTGGAGTGCGGCACCTAAACATATCCTGAGGCTATTGGATTCTGTCCAAAAAAGGGCAATTCGTCTCGTCGGTGATGCCTCGCTTACAAACTCGCTCACTTGTCTGGAACACCGTAGAAAAGTTGGCGATTTGTCTCTATTTTATAGATATTTTCATGGGCGATGCTCTTCTGAAATATCAACAATCGTTCCTGCTTTGGCAGTCTCTTCGAGATTAACCCGTCAAGTTCAGTCATCACACCCCTTCGTGGTCACTTTGGAAACCTGCAGAACATCACTTTCCAAAGACTCGTTCATCCAACGAACAGCGAGGCTTTGGAACTCATTGCCTAGGGAGGTGTTCCCCGAGGCATACAACCTTCAGAAATTTAAGAAGAACACCAACTCCTACCTTCTTTCCCTAGGTTCCCACGATGTTCTCTGAACATTACAGGATATCCCTTTTCGTGGGAACCAGAACATAAAAAAAAAAAAAAAAAATGTTTCTGGTGAATTCACTTTTTTGGAAAACATTCTTCTTTACTTCATTCATATAAGTCCTCAATCGAGACTGGAATAGAAAATCTAATAACTATCTGAATTAAAATGGAAATTTTCTCTTTCAGATTTTTTTCTTTTGAGTTAGGGTCCTTTCGTAATATCAATCAGATGTAGTTCAATGTCCAGCGCGGCATTAGCCGGAGAAGTAGGGTTTTTCTATTAGATATTACAGAAAAAACCTTCATTATCGTCGTAGATTTTTCAATTTTCAGAAAAGTCTTTCGATCCATTATTCAATTGAGAATATTTCCCTTTTCATCATCAACATATATCTACCATATTTTGGGACTATTATAGTGAGTTTTTGAAGGGTTATTCAAAATGATCCATGAGTATATTGCTCAAAATGGGAAATAAAAACAAAACCCATAGCCATACCAAACTGCTGTTTTCGATTTTTAACTAGAAAAATATGTTTTTTCAGTACAGAGTTTGACGAGTTCTATTTTCTCAAGACAGTCATTCGATAAAAGCCCTAACTTATCAGGGCAAATTAATGTATTTGCTCTTCTATACTTGTATAGATTTTCTAGATATATTTTTTTTTAATTATTTTCATTTTCCGATTGTAGAAACCATGTCGAGATTAAATTATTTGTTCATCAATCGAAAAATTATGCCTTTTTGTTTTTGGGTGCAAGATGTATCATTATTCGAAATGTATCATTATTCATAAAACCAACTATTCTGATTGCCTCTAACAAATTTCATTTATATGTCCCTCAAAATTAAGATTTTTGTCAATTATGAATCTAGCGATTTCATTGATTTGATGTCTTCACCTAGGTTTTTCCAAAATTGTAATATCTTAGCCGAGTAATAAAGATCAGTATCATCTGCAAAATAAATATATTTACTATATAATTCAATATTGTTTATACTATTTATAAAATCACATACAGAATTGGAGCCCAAATAAAACCTCACCAAGCTTTTCCATTTTTTTTTGAGCCCTTGTATATTCGTCTATTATATTATAGTGAATACAATTTCGAAAATAATAAAAAAAGTATTTACGGGTGTATGATATGTATTTTACGCTAATGGGATCGGAGCATTTTTATGAACTCAAGTTCCAAGTTTTCATAGAAATGAACCTGAGTGTGTTCGACTGTGTTACTCATTAAAAGGTTAAAAATTTCCAGATTCGATGATACAAAGCTGGGATATTTTACTATCTTGATATTCGGAGGAAATACAATTTCTAAGACTGCTTTCAATTTCTAACAAAATATTTTCCAAGATCACGTTTCTCAAGCATATCAACATGAAAACAGGACGTCTCCTTCGAAACATGTTTCGCTGAGTTTTACCTCAAGAGGTATACCTTAAATAAATCTAAGAATATTGAACGGTAAATATTTAGTTACATCACTCATGCACTCCGAATATGGGGAAAACACTTTTCTTACGTGTTTTTGCCTCCTGAACACGAATCCGGAAAATGCGGCGGTCTCATACCGTTTCAGAGTCCATCGCTTTTTCCGAAATCACTTATTTTCGGCACAACTTCGCATCAAAATATCGTCGTTTTTATCGAAAAAATCCTCCTTCTTACCCAGTTGCAAATGAATTTTTTTGACAGATGACATTCATTAACTTTTTTAATTTTTCATGTTGGTAATAAATGAATCGGACTGTGTAAGAAGGAGGACCTTTTTCGATAAAATCGACGATATTTTGTGCAAAGTTGTGCCGAAAATAAGTGATTTAGGGTGTATTGTTTATGATGGTTAAAAGAAGGAGGCATTTTGAGTGAGTTTTGTGCGAGAAAACGGTGCTTGAAATTTATTTCGGAAAAAGCGATGTAACTCTGAAACGGTATGAGACCGCCGCATTTTTCTTCCGGATTCGTGTTCAGGAGGCAAAAACACGTAAGAAAAGTGTTTTCCCCATATTCGGAGTGCATGAGTGATGTAACTAAATATTTACCTATTGAACTTTAATTGAGGAAAAAACCCAGTTAATTCACACTCGAGAAGATACAGACGAGTAAAGCACTTTTTTGAAAATGAATAATTTAATGATGGTACTTTTGTTTCGATCTACAGGAAGTGTTTTTGCCACTGACCTCCATTTTCAGAATCACTGGTTCGTGTCGACAACGGAAATGTACTAGCTCGTATCGACATAAATGCACAATATTGGTAATTTGGGACCTGGATTGCTAATTGACAAAACTAATTAATGAAAATTGCGGGTCATGCAGTGCATTCACATTTTATTTCACAAATCAATATACAGAATGGGCCATTGAAAACGAAACAGCGGCTCTGTAGGTCGGCAGAACCGAATTATATAAAAACGCTCGGACACGTCAACTACATTTTCGAAGGGGACATCGTTCGCGATAAAATTCACCCGAAGTACATTCCGTCCCTCGGAGCTGTGACCGCCACCCCTAAATTTTCAAATGGCAACATATGGCCAAGTGATACTTCATTTGAAAGGTATTTTCCTTCTTAATATCAAACAACAAAAATACATTAATTCTATTAATTCGTTTTCGAGATATAGGAACTTGAAGTTGGGAAATCACTTTTTATTCACTCAATCAATAAAAACAATATCTGATAAAGCAACTATCGCAATAATCATTATTGTCAAAGAACTAAATGTTCGAACTGTCTACCACCCATTTCCATACAATAGTACAAGTTCTGTTCAAAACGAGACCTCACATTTCGTAGCATTTCCGGCGTTATTCGACGGCATTCTTCAATAATTCTCCTTCGTAAATCTTCCAGAGATTCTGGTTGGGTTGCAGAGATTCTGTTTTTCAAATGACCCCACAGGAAAAAGTCGAGTGGGAATAAATCTGGAGATCTGGCTGGCCACTGAGCCTCTTCTTCTAATCCAACTTGCAGGAAACATTCTATCCAAAAACGCCCTAACAGGCTGTGCATAATGTGGAGGTGCCCCTTCTTGTTGAAATATCAAGTGCTCTTCATGGTAACGATCGTCATTTTCAATGATGTCTACTAATTGTGGATAAACAAATTCATTCAATAATTCCAAATAAGTTTCTCCTGTCAGGTTACCGTCGAGAAATACTGGTCCAATCAAACGGTCCCCAAAAATACCGGCCCAGACATTGAGTTTTTGGGGAGTTTGAGTATGGACTTCGTGGAAAACATGTGGATTGGCATCTGACCAATAACGACAATTATGACGATTCACAGTCGAATTCAAAAAGAATGTAGACTCATCAGAAAATCAGATGTTGAAAAGGAAATTCTCATCAGCATCTATTCTCGTAGTCATGATTCCACAAAATTCCTGTCTCCTATCAAAATCATCTTCATTCAATTGGTGTACCAAATGTATTTTGTAGTGGTGGAATGTATGATGTTTCAGGATTCGGCGGATACTGGTTCTACTGATATTGGTAACACTAGCCAATTTCCTTGTGCTCAATGTTGGATCCTAAAAGTGCAACTTCAACAGCTTCATTTCTCAACGGAAAGTTCTGGGTCTCGTTTCTTGTTGGCTACTGATCCAGTTTGACAACATTTTTGCACTAATTCTAGAATATTTTCAACAAGTTTATCTGGATGCGTTTCATTGAACAAATTAGCTGTACGGCGAAAAAAATTATCTCATACATGTTTTTGTTGTACTCGCATTTGAGTCGAATTCGAGAAAACGTCTTTTTATCGATTCTTAAGAACCTTGAAATTTTTTCGATCAAGTAAATGAGGATGAAATAAAAATTTGAAACGGAATTGCATGTTATTTGTTGGTAAACAGTTAGATCATTCAATTCCTTGACAATGATAATTATCTTCAAACAGTTGCATTGTTAGATGTTATTTTTATTGATTGAGTGGATAAAAAGTGATTTCTCAACTTCAAGTTCCTCTATCTCGAAAACGAATCGATAGAATTAATTTATTTTTGTTGTTTGATATTAAGAAGGAAAATACCTTTCAAATGAGATATCACTTGCCATATGTTGCCATTTGAAAATTTAGGGGTGGCCGTCACAGCTCCGAGGGATGGAATGTATTTCGGGTGGATTTAATCGCGAACGATGTACCCTTGGAAAATGTACTTGATATGTCCGAGCGTTTTTATATAATTCGGTTCTGCTGACCTACAGAGCCGGTGTTTCGTTTTCAATGGCCCACTCTGTATAAATGCCCAGAGAGAACATTCTAGTTTGAATGATCGTTTTTCACAACTTCATTTTTAGATTACAACTTGATTTAGAATAACATTTTCCCAACTAAAACATGAAAGAATAATAATAAATGAAAAAAACTAAATATTCAGATATTTGATCATGAAAAGAGTTCAAGTTCACTGATTGTTCTTTTACTGAATACATATTATGTCTGCGAACTTAAAACTATGTGTGGATTTCTTTTGTTTCAATTCTTCTGGTAAAAGTTTCATGGACCATTTTATTTTTCCTTGATTGGTCCTTATAACAATTTTTCGAATTTATTGAAAAGTGTTCATAGATATCATCATTTCTCAAAATTCTAATATTATGTTCTTGTTTATTTTTCGTAATTTTATAAGCCAATTTGCATTTTTCTGGTATAATCTATTCAGGAAACTTTAGAATTTCGAGTTTATTATATTGTGAAAGCCAACCTAGTAGGGCACTATGAATAATGTCCACTTGTTTGGCACTGTTGTTTTTTTTATAATTATTTGTATCTGTAAATTATCGATTTGATTTTCTTAACTGATAGCTAGATTTCCAGATAGCGCTCATGATCAGCTTCCTGAATGTTCATTATATTTCGGCAAGGGTTTTTATAGATATTGTGTAGTGAGAGTAGTATATTTGATAAATTACAACTGAACGATGTACCTATACATACTTGATTTTTTCGAAATTATTAGTCATATCAAACGAATACTCGATTTTTTCCTCTAATTTGTTGAGTTCTGTAAGTCTACTGGATGGCGGTAACATCTGAAAATGACAATATATCTACTCGCTTAACAACCAATCAGTGGATCTTGAATTTTGAATTTCAGCCAATAGAAACGACACCACGGTGAATAAAAAAAAGTTAATTTAAAAATAAAAAACCCGACTGCGTAAAAAGTGAACTTCCAAAAAGATGGTAACAAGATGACCAGAAAATATTATCAGAAAATTATGTTTTAAGAGGTTAACTATTAAACTTAATACATAGTCGGAGGCATCTTCTTCAATTTGAAATGAAGATATATTATTGCCTCCGACTGCGTGAGCTTGTTTACAGTATCAAGTTTAATAGCTAGCCTCTTAAAACATAATTTTCTGACAATATTTTCTGGTCATCTTGTTTCCATCTTTTTTAAAGTTCATTTTTAACGCAGTCGGGTTTTTTATTTTCAAATTAACTTTTTTTAGCTTGTCGCTGTATTTTCAAGGTGGTAAAGCTGCTTAGTTTTTGTTTCACTTCCTGTCAGGCGAAAATAATAATTCAAATTATAAATGTCAAATTGACATCAATTTAACAATTTTTGCACAAACAGGGTTATGTTATCAATGCATATAACACAATTGCAGAGCTGGCGGATATTTTGAAACATAATGCCTCTAATCATGCGGATTTTGGATGGTGTAGACTATGAAGAATCTGTTATCAAAAAACACTAACACTATCGCCAACGGACTACAAAAAAAAGCTATGGAAAGCGAGGAACACACGAGATTACAAGAGAAATCAGTTTCGAAACAGACCGCCATCTTTGGAGGAATGTTGGGACGAAGATTCACTTGCAGGATTGCAGAAGAAGTTTTTCAACATCGTTGTCATCGAACTTGCTTGGCGAGTCAATGAAGCAGCGAATGATTTAATATATCACATTTTCAGAAATAACTTGATAATTATGGCAAAGAAAAAGGAAGAATAGTGTACAATCCAGTATAATAATAATAACAGCTTTATTCATCCCAAGAAGACTAACCAAGGGGGAGCTAAAAGTTATGCTAATAATTCATAGCTGACTCCCAATGAAGCTGACGCAGACATATGTCTAGTTCGTTTGTTCAAAAAGCTGATGGAGAAACGTCCGCCGCATAGTCCCGTGGGGATTTCTGAGTTGTCTGAGTGGACTATACCTATTTATTAATTTTTATCTTAACATTTTTCAAAAAAATGTTGATTATGGTTTTATTGTTTGAGTCTTACCTCCATTTCAACTGAAGATGAGCATTACTATGCTCGAAAACATGTTATTGATTTATGTTTTGATGCAACTTTTTACAATTAATTGCAAAAAAGCTGCCTTGACAACACCCTACTTCTACTCCGGGGTTTTAAATATATATTGTGGAGACGACTTTGAGTTTTTACTGAACTTCATTATACCGAAACTCCACTTTGAGCATGGACTACTTTCTTCAAAAACCTCACACAAGTTGTGCTCGATACATAGCGAAGGAAAATTACCAATCACAGTTACCGATCAACCGCAGTTACACAGCTTGCAAACGCAGGTGTAACAGATCAGTAGCTGATCAAAATTACTGCTCATCGTAATTCCATTCCCATTATTTCATATCTTACAGTACATCTTACCTAAGCTTCACCAGTACATTTTTAACAGAATGAGAAGAAATATAGAAGAAACTAGTGTTGACTGTAATGTTACAAACAACTCGATTAACAACATGATAGCTACGAGTACAACTACCAATACCGAAGTGTCAACAAAACCGAGTCCACGAGTTTTTTTTAACTGTATCTTCAACACTCAAACCTTCAATTCAACTGAAACGTTCCTTATTTTCCTCTTTAGTGTTCACGTTGTTTCTAAGTCTTATTTCTGTAAATTATTTCAAATTGAGATTATGACAAGATTTTTCTGGTATATATTTCAAATCGATATATTGTCGTCCTAAATATAATTCGTGGTATGATTATTAATTTATAATTTTTTGGAATATTAATTCATTGGCAATCACAATACAAGATACTCATTCTGTGGACTAGTTGTATTTCAAGCTTTGGGATCATGGTCATTGTTCCTACAGTCCCTGCAAAAATCCAAACTGCGTCCAGGTGTGTACAATTGTAATTATAATTTTGCTCAAATTACTCCTCCAGGACTATTCATTTATTAACTGACAAACTTTTGATACATTCATATAGATTCAGGTTTCATCTAGATCTAGATATATGAACCTAAAATGGTCTATAGAATTTTTAAACTGCAAACATGTTTTAATAAATTTTTTGCATTAATTACATCACTTCTTTTATATGCTGTACAATCCAGGCTCAGTTCATGCTGTGCTAGAAAAATCAATGTGGAAAAAAATTGGTAAACCGCCTTCCAAAATCAGCAGACTTGGTGGCGATAAGCCAATCAAAACTTAAGGAAAATCCATAGTTGACGTTAAAGCTTTCGGAAATGAATTGACGTTACCCGTATATGTCACTCAAGAAGAGGACATACCACTTTTTGCTTTAGACTGGTGTTTGGCTTTCAATCTACCCTTCCACCTGGCGCAAAAGTATTACGTGTGACAGAAGATTTGATTTCCCAAATAATGATATCGAATTATAGTAAAACAATAAGGGGGAGAAAACTATTCAGAATTTTTCGAAGAGTGTCTTGGCCACATTGAAGGACATCAAGCAAAAATCCATGACGTCACACCGAAGAGTTTTTGTCCAAGGAGCGTACCGCTTGCTTTACAAGATCAAGTATCTGTGAAATTAGATCGATTAGTTCAAGAAGGTGTATTAGAGCCCGTGGACACAACGAATACTCAAATTTTCGTTGTAGCCTGAAGTCAAATGGAAGATTGAGGATTTGCGCTGATTTCAAAGTATCCATCAATAAATATGTTCAGATAGACAAGTATCCATTACCCAGATTCGAAGACATCACATCTAAGCTATCTGGAAGCAATTATTCCACGAGAATCGACCTCACAAAGATGCATATTTACAGATGGAAATTCATAGTGAATCTCGTAAATATTTGGTTATTCACATAGGCTATTTCACTTATAGGCGATTACAAGTCGGTAAAAGCTTTGCACCTTCTTTTTCTTCGTACCATGGATAACATTTTAGCTGGTATAGATGGCGTTGTTTGTTATCTTGATGACATACTGATAACAGCTTTCAACTCAGTTCATCATGCACAAAGATTGAGGGAAGTTTTTCGCAGTCTTAAAGCTTCTGGGATAAAAACACATAAATCCAAATATGAATTATTTGGGGCATGAAATCGATTAAACTGGTTTGCATCCTACAGAAAAAAGAATTGAAGCAATCAAACTAATGTAAATTCCACATAATACTACTTAGTTACGTTCATTTTTAGAAGCTATTACCTACTATGGTAGGTCTATTGAAAAGCTTCATGTAAAATGCCTTCCTCTACATCGCTACTTGAAAATGAAAGCAAAATGGAAATGGACAACCGAAAACACTAAAATAATGAATCTATCTGCTTAAGCAAAACTTGACTTCAAATGACACATTGATTCATTACTATCCCAAACTACCATTAGTTGTCACTAGTAACGCTAGCAATGTTGGTGCATTGTCACATAAATATTCTGATGGAACATTGAAACCTAGTGCTTTCACATCACGCTCATTCAGTGAGGTAGAAAAGCGTTATTCTACTATCGACAAAGAAGCATTGGGACTAGTATATACAGTTGCAAAGTTCTACCAATACTTATATGGTAGAAGATTCACCTTGATCACAGACCATAAGCCTTTGGAGCATATATTTGGAGAAAATAGTCAGATTCTGAAAATTGCAAGTAATCGGCTATTACGATGGGCTATGACACTCAACAGCTACAATTTCAACGTCATATAACCTGGAAGGGGAAATTATCCAGTGGATTATCTTTCAAAGGTACCATTACAAGTAACCCCCGAACATTCGGAATTGCTAAATCATGCAAAACTACTTCATATGAGGTTTCTTAACTTACCTGTGAGAGGAAGTCATCTAAAGAGAGAAACAATGAATGATTCAACACTCTCGAATGCAATCCGTTATTTATAAACATACTGGTCCGAAAAGAAGAATTTACATAGAGATCTTGTTCCCTTCTATGAAAAACGAACTGAGTTGTCTTTCGAAGAAGATGTATTGCTATGGAAAGGGCGTATCTATGTACCTCCAACCAGAAGTTCTGGGAATATTACACGATGGACATCCAGGTTTAACTGTTATGCAATCACTTCATGTTTTTTGGCCTAACATAAATTCAGAACTTGCTCAAGAAATATAAAAATGTTTCACCTGTCAACAGTCGAGGCAAAATGACCGAAATTCACCCTTACATCCACGAGGTATATCACCAGAACCTTGGTCAAGACTTCACTTGGATTTCGCTGGACCTTTTGAAAGTAAAATGTGGATGATACTTATTGATTCGTATACGCATTGGTTGGAAGTCATATCGATGAGAGACATAACTTCGGGAAGTACAATCGAAGCTATTCGTGGTTTATTCGCTCGTTTTGGATTATTCAAATTTCTGGTTACAGACAATGGTCCACAACTCCCTTTGAACGATTTTGAATGTTTTGCAGTAATAATGGAACCCATTGAAGAAAAAATTATCTAATAAATAAAACAATTTGTATCCGTTACTACAAAATCATTAAAAATGATTTTTTTTATTTTGGACATCAATTGATTGGCATAATTTGAGTAAATTTGTGATAATTATAATGTTTAATAATAACTATTAAATTCATCGAATATCTGAACGGATTTATATCTCGATTGTAAGAAAAGAAAAAAATCAATAATTTTTTGAAAATTTATATTACTATATAATAATTGATATCTTGAAAGCTGTAAACTTATATTTTCGATTTTATTCCACCTCTTCACTACTCTCCGATGCTACTCTCAGCCACTCCATCTTCATCAATATTTTCTTCGATGTCTTAAAAAAAACGTTTTCATTTGTTTACAAAAAATAACGCGTATCAATATTCACCTGTATCCTTTTCTGTTTCAATTTCTTTGACTTTCAGAGCATCTAAAACAGCTGCCAACAGCAGCCAATAAACGTTCATATTCATATCTACCCATAAGATTC
Source organism: Gonioctena quinquepunctata (assembly GCA_018342105.1). Taxonomy (NCBI): domain Eukaryota; kingdom Metazoa; phylum Arthropoda; class Insecta; order Coleoptera; family Chrysomelidae; genus Gonioctena; species Gonioctena quinquepunctata. The sequence goes on along the minus strand of JAFIRS010001745.1, from coordinate 283,085 downwards.
TTTTGTCGTACTCTTGTAAAATCTTTGTGTCTGGTAATTATTTGAAACCGTCGTGTTCGTCTGGCTTTTTGCATATCTTTTTATTAATATTTAATAAATATACTATAAGAATTTCAAAGTGCCTGAAGTATATTTTGTGCATATATTAGTAGTACAAATTCGGGGCAGTCAGGCTATACTTCAAAACCGTCTCTATAGTCGGGGATTTTTATTTATGGATTCTATGAATTCAGTCGCAATCGTTCTATTTTCATCGGTTTTAACTCGCTGCTATCACAGATGAGTAATAATTGTAGGAGTTTATTTGGTGAGAGAATATAATGAACGTTATCAGATAAAATAAAGTTCATAACGTCAAACTGACAATATACAATTTTCATCAGAAACAGTTGACGGGTAACTTTGTAGTGCTAATGAAAATATCAACGATTTAAAACCCCACATTACCTATTTTTCCCCTCATCTCCAGCCAATAATTTTACCCCAAAAATGTACCTTTGGGGCCGTGAATTATACGGGGGGGCTTTAAAACCAGTGCTAAGATTATTATCAGGATCCCCGGGGAAAAAAATAGAATGCGCAGCAGAAGTTTTTTTTTTCAGGGGTTTGTTAATTTGGGAATTAAAAACAGAAAATGTTATGAATTTTTTATTTTTACTTACCCCCCCAATGTTTTCTAATTTTTTTTTTTAAATTATCTTTTTTTTGGAAAAAAATAGCATATTTCCTTGATTTGTTGAAAAAAAAACAGGATGTTCATAAAATCAGATGTGGGAATCTTTTTGGACTGAAAGAAAAATTTAAAAGGAGAGATAAGTCCAAAATGTGAAGGGAAAAATGAAAAAAAAAAAATCAATTTTAAAAAAAAGGGTTTTTTTTTCCCACATGGATTCAATATAAAATTAACCCCAGAGAAAGGTAGATCTCAGGTGAAAAAACCCCTATTTTCCCGGGGAAATACCAAGAACGGGGAATTTTATTCACCTGAAAATCCATGCATCTTCCAAAAATTTGGACATTGAATAAAAAATGTTTTTTCGATAAGCTCGATTATGTTTAATTTAAGTTTGTTCACCAAAACCCCCCCCGATCCGGGGTTTCAGGTTTTTTGGCCCTCATCGGTGGGGAATTAGCCAACCACCAAAAAAGCCAAAAAGAACTGGGGCCGAAGTGACCCCACAAAAAAAACATCATCGATCTTGTAAACCTATGGGTACGCCGGAAAAAAAAAATTTAAACCCCGGCGGTACCCAGTGACAAAAAAATCCAAAAATTTCCCCCCCACCCGATAGGTTTCTAACAAAGACCTTCCCCGGTAAAGTCCCGCTGGGGAAAAAGGGCCCCCAGTGGGGAAGAATGCTTAATTTTTTAAAAGGTTAAAAAATGAATAAAAAAAACCCCGGAAATAAAAATTAAAAGTTTCCCAAAATTGATTTCCCCAAAATATCAATGGACTTAATGAAATTTTCCGGTAATGGGTTTTTTAATTTTGGGAAAAAATTCCCGGATACTTCCCATAAAAATAAAAACCAGAAAGCAAAGTTTTCGGGCCGAAGGGAACAAAGTTAAAAACTCTGATCCTTTTTCCCTTAGGTAGCCAAAATAGAAAGTTTTGGCCCCGGAAGGGACAAAAAAACCCCCAAAAATTCCCACCTGAATGGGCCCAAAAAAGACCCGGGGGAATTTTTAACCCGTCTCCCTTTTTTTTAAAAAAGGGGCCCCAAAATGGAATAAAAAAATCTTTAAAGGTTTTTTTTAAAAATTAAAAAGGCCAAAAGGGGCCGGTTTTTCCTGGAAATGGGGTTGAATGATATTCCCAAAAATAGCCTTTTTGGGCCAGGCAAATTTTCCCCGATGCTGATTTTTTTAAAATTTGTCTTTACCAACCCCCCCGGCCGGTTTTTGGGCCCTCGGGCGGAAATAACCACCAAAAAATTTCCGCCCCCCGGTTTTAAGGGGGGAAAACCAATAAAAAAAACATCAGGGGATCTTGCCCCCCCTTTTGGGGGGGACCCGGGAAAAAAAGAAAAATTTTTTAACTGGGGGGTACCGGGACAAAAAAAAACACTGAAATTCCACCCAAGGGGCTTTTCCTTTCAGGGGGTTTGAAAATTTTTAAAACCGTAAGGGAAAAGAAAAAAAAATAATTTAAACGGTTTTCTTAAAAAAAAAAAAAATTGCGGGAATTTTGGAAAAAAAAACCCTTTTCCCCCGCGGGAACGTTGAATGATACCCCAAAAAATTTTCCATGCTATTCCCCAAATATAAAGGGGACATTAAAAAAAAGGGCCGGCCTTTTTTTTTCGTTTCCCCAAAAAGGGGGCTGGTTTCGGTTTCCCCCTTTCATCCCGGCGGGTTCAAACCCCAAAAAATTTCAAAACCCCTCTGGTTAAGTGAACACCAAAAAACATCACGATCTTGTAACCCAAAAGGGACCCGGAAAAATTTTTAACTGGGGTTTTTTAGTAAAAAAAAGAAAACTGGGTCTTCAAAAAGGTTTTTGGTTCCCCTTCCCCGGGGGGGCCCCCTTAGATATAGTAAAAAGGCCAGGGGTAATGAATAGCTTTAAACGGTTTTTCCCCCAAAGGATTCAATATAAAATTGAACCAGAGAAAGGTAGATCTCGGTGAAAAAACTATTTCCCCAAAGAAACCCCAAGAACGTTGAATGATATTCCCTTTTAAAAACCCAATGCATATTCCCCATAAAATATCAATGGATTTTGGAAAAAATGTTTCTTTCTGATAAGCTCGATTTTTTTTTAATTTAAGTCGTGTTCACCTAACAACCGTATAGGTTTGGGTTTCTTGGCCCTCAAAAATTCGGAAAACCCCATCGGGGGGGGATTTTTTCCGGAGTGTTTTTTCGTCACTAGGTACCGCCAGTTAAAGTTTATTTTTCCCCGGCGTACCTATAGGTAACAAGATAAAATGATGTTTGTTTACGTTTTTCCCCACTTCAGCCAGATTTTTTTTGGACTTTTTGGCTGGTTGACTACTGATTGTTAGGTAAACAAACTTAAATTAAACATAAGGGGAATTTTATAAAAAAAGAAACATTTGCTTCAATGTCCATTGTTTTTTTTGGGGAAAAATGGGGGAATTTTAGTAATATCATTCAATTTTTGGGTACCTAAAAATATTTTTTCCCCGAAACCCCGGGGTTAAAAAGCCTTTTTTATGGAAATTTTTTGGGGGCCTATTCATTCCTACGGCCTTTACCCCAACAGCCTGAAGGGGTCTTTTAAAACCTATAAAGGAAAATTTTGAGGTTTTTTCTGTCCCGGTCCCCCCGGGGTTTTCTTTCCGGCGGGTTTACAAGATAAATGATGTTTGTTTGGGGCCAATTCGCCGGGTTTTTTGGAATTTTTGGCGGTTGGCCCCGAAAGGGGCCAAAAACCCCAAACCGGTGCAGGGGCCGACTTAAATTAAAAAATCAGCTTATCAAAAAAATTTTGTTAATTTTCCATTTTTTATTTTGGGGGTATGCTTTTTTCAGGTAATATCTTGCTTTTATTTCCCGGGGAAAAGGTTTGTTTTTCACCCTGAATCTATTTCCGGCCCATTTGAACCTTTTTTATGTGGCCTTTTTTTTTCATTTTTTAACATCCTTTCCCACTATATGAAGGGTTTTTCCCTTTTCCCTGAAAGGAAATTTTTATTAGAAACCTATCGGGGGGAATTTTTTCAGGTTTTTCTGCCTGGAGGTTAAAAAATTTTTTTTTTCCGGCTTAAGGTTTAAAAAGGTGATGATGTTTGTTTACGTTTTTCTCTTTTTCAGCCGAGTTCACGGCGGTTGTTTTCCCCCGCTGTGACCAAAACCCTAAAGGGCCAGGGTGCCGATTAAAAATTAAAATAATCGACTTATCAAAAAAAACATTTGCATTCAATGTCCATTGATATTTTATGGAAGTATGCATGGATTTTCAGGTGAATATCATTCAACGTTCTGCGTGGTATTTGCCAGGAAAGTAGTTGTTTTTCACCTGAGATCTACCTTCTCTGGTTCAATTTTATATTGAATCCTTTATGCGAAGAAACCGTTTAAATTGTTTTTTTCTATTCATTCCACTTCACATGGCACTTATCTCTCACACATATGCTAGACGGGCTTGCCACTCCTACTGAGAAGGAATCTTTTTTAAAGAAACCCATCGAGGTGGAGATTTTGGGAGTGTTTCTTTCTCACTAGGTACCGCCAGTTAAAGTTTATCTTTTCCGGCGTACCCATAGGTGGTTACAAGATCGATGATGTTTTGTTTAGCAGGTCTCACTTCAGCCAGAGTTCTTTGACTTTGGCTGGTTGACTACTCTTACGATGAGGGCCAAGAAGCCTGAAACCGGTATGCGGATTGTTAGGTGAACACGACTTAAATTAAACATAATCGAGCTATCAGAAAGAAACATTTGCATTCAATGTCCATTGATATTTTATGGAAGTATGCATGGATTTTCAGGTGAATATCATTCAACGTTCTGCGTGGTATTTGCCAGGAAAGTAGTTGTTTTCACCTGAGATCTACCTTTCTCTGGTTCAATTTTATATTGAATCCTTTATGGAAGAAACCGTTTAAATTCGATTTTTCTATTCATTCCACTTCACATGGCACTTATCTCTCACTATATGCTAGACGGGCTTGCCACTCCTACTGAGAAGGAATCTTTTATTAGAAACCTATCGAGGTGGGAGATTTTCGGAGTGTTTCTTTCTGTCACTAGGTACCGCCAGTTAAAGTTTATCTTTTCCGGCGTACCTATAGGTGTTACAAGATCGATGATGTTTGTTTACGTTGTGTCTCACTTCAGCCAGAGTTCTTTGGACTTTTGGCTGGTTGACTACTCCGTACTGATGAGGGCCAAGAAGCCTGAAACCGGTATGCGGATTGTTAGGTGAACACGACTTAAATTAAACATAATCGAGCTTATCAGAAAGAAACATTTGCATTCAATGTCCATTGATATTTTATGGAAGTATGCATGGATTTTCAGGTGAATATCATTCAACGTTCTGCGTGGTATTTGCCAGGAAAGTAGTTGTTTTTCACCTGAGATCTACCTTTCTCTGGTTCAATTTTATATTGAATCCTTTATGTGAAGAAAACCGTTTAAATTCGATTTTTTCTAGATAAACTTTAGTCACTATCTTCCATCGTCAAGATAACCTCTTGTGGGGTATTCATGTTGAAAAGGGAAACATTCTCAATTGAATATTCAATTGAGAATGTTTCCCTTTTCAGCATATTTCCATAGGGAACAATCTTCCAAAATTATGTTTGAGATGTTCAACGTAAACGTATAAAGGTCCGCTGACATTAAATTTATATTTGTTCAATAAATTGAATTGACTGATATCTTTAAATTAACTGGGCGGCTCTGAGCCCATCGGTAGTTAGATATTATTGGACAGTAAGAATTATAAGATTTCAAATATATCAGATGAAAAATGATAAAAAAAAATAGTTATCTCAGGAGGTCAGGTACTTATCTCTCTCACAATTTTGTCGCACACAGCTCACTTCCGATACACCTAGACAGGTCGCCTGCCGATACCAAACGTTCAATTTGTATATTTTAATGAAATTATTCATGACAGGGACATCTACAGATTTCATAAATTATATTGTGGAATTAATTTTGGACAAAGTGGTGGTGCTATCTATTCAAAATAAAATTTAAAATTTGAAAAAATTGTGTACCTTTCTTCAAGAGAAAAACATTCAAAATGAGTTTCAGATGTCGCTGGGTAATATTGTGGCCAAATTACAATATTATCGAATGCGTAACATATATAATGTAGCTAAATAGATGATTTTTTCAAAGTACCATTGGAATACTATAACCTGATCAATAAATAACTCATCGTCAAACTGTCCTCTCTAGGCTTTCATGGATCAATATTGCAATGGATTCAGAATTTTCTATCATGTAGATGCCATATTGTAAAAATTGGAAACTGTACTTCATCCGCTATTACTGGATCCTCAGGTGTTCCTCAGGGGTCTCACTGTGGTCCTTTACTTTTTGATTTATTCATCAATGATGTCAGTACAGTTATAAAAAATAGTTAGTTCCTCATCTTTGTCAATGATATGAAAATATTCAAATCCATCGCTTCTACAAATGATATTACACTTTTAGAGAAAGATATAACCAAATTTTATGATTGGTGTGTTCTTAATTTTATGGACCTTCATATTTCCAAATATCACTGTCAAACATTCTTCAGGATTAATAATTCAGTTTACCATGATTATAAGATCAATAACTCATCTATTGAAAGGACATCAGTTATAAAAGACTTAGGAATAATGTTTGATACCGAACTGAACTTCAAAGCTCATAATGAGTATATGATATCAAAATCCTTCAAGATGTTGGGCTTCATCATTAGAACTTGTAAAGATTTCAGTTTGGAAACTCCAAAATTGTTATACTGTTCACTGGTGAGGTCGCTATTAGAGTATGGTTCAATAATCTGGTGCCCATATTAGGACATTCATATAAAACACATTGAAGATGTACATAATACATTCCTTAGGGTCTGTGCATACAAGTTGGGTCTGAAAAGGGGCGATTACTCTTACAACTTTATTCGGGAACAATTGAATCTGTTGACTCTAGAAAATCGTAGAACCATGATTGACATGTGTTTCTTGAATAAAATTTTGCAGGATACAGTTGACTGTCAGGAGATTTTATCACTGATTGAGTTGAATGCTAATAGGCAGACTAGAGTTGGCAAAGAGACATTTAAAATACCTTTCCACTCTACAAATTATGGGTTTTTCTCCCCGATAACTCGACTGCTTAGAAATGGTAACAAATTTCAAGAAGTTGACTTATTCTGCGATTCAAATGGAGTTATTAAATCAGAATTGAATCGTTTGCTCTCATAAAATTGAATTCTCATTTTGTTAATATTAGTGTTGGTATTTTGTATTCTTTAGATTATATTATTTTGTCTTATTTCATTTTATTCTAGGTTTTTAGATAGTTTTAGGTTATATTACTGTTTTTCTTCATCAATATATTGTAATTGGGACTACCCGTTAATAAATAAATAAATAAATAAGAAAAAAACAGCTTAGAACGTCATTTGCGAATTAAGCATCTAAAAAGTGAAGTCACAATATACCATTTAAATTGATTGATTGATGACACCCATGAAGTATGAAATTTGTTTCACAATAATTCGATAAATAGTCCAGTAGGAGTCGTTAGCAAAAGTCACCCAATATAATGAACATTTTCAGATAAAATAAACTTCTTAACGTCAAATTGACAGACTACAAGTTCCATCAGAAAAAGTTGACGGCTAACATGCGATGATAATGGAAAAATCATCGATTTGATAGCCTCTCACTTCTCTGTTGTTTTATCATCTCATTAAATCATAATAATCGGAAATGTACCATGCGACACGTGAATTATATTCTCCCATGCGACACGTGAATTATATTCTCTGAAAAATATAAGAATATGTTTCCAAATATATCAGTTTTAATTCGAATGCATACAATTATTTCCAAATTGAAATTGCCACAAAAAAATTATAGTCACACTGATTTTTTTTTTGAATGATAAGATATATCAAAAGTAACGTTTTTCTGTATATTTCTCCACATTTGATACAACAGAGACGGGAGGATAATTTTTTATTTTATAAGTAATGACGGAGCGAGAGGAGCTTTTTTTCGTCTTGATGTGATGCATCACTCTCCAAATTAAAAGCTTGTACATTTTTCAAGTTCCTCCAAGTCATAAGACGAAATTAACGTTTGCTACCGTAATCTTGGCCAAATGAAAACTCACCTGAATATAAATCATGAAACATCTCAGAGCTGTCAAATTCACCCTGGCCAAATGTCCCAACTGAACCCCTTTCATGTCGAAAACCACAATATATCTGAAACAAATATAAATACCACAATTAGATATTTTGGTTGAGAAAGACCAATTGCTGAAAAAACAATGTACCATTGCTAACCGTTTTATTTTTGATCATACACATATTTTCTGTCATTAATCATAATGTATTATTTTCAACACAATCCTTACAAAGGTAACTTTGTAAGGATTCTTTTAGTTTATTTATGAAAAACGTAAACTCGATTATACATATACCATGGTACATATACATATAGTTATTGTAACGAACCTAGGCCGGACCTGTCGCCTCGCGCGTTGCCGTCGACAGCGATGAGGTCATCCCCGGAGATGTTCGAGAACAGTCCAGTCGCTCTGCCGCGGAGAGCAACGGTCGATATTGGAAACGATTGGAACATGCTGGTCGCCAACTGCCGGAATTCGAAAGATCGGGAATTCTGTGACGGAGATAAATAGGTAGCCCTCAAGATGGCACGGACAGTCTGAACGAGCCCATACGATCGAGCTATACAGTGGCGTAATATAAATTAAGTTGTAGATTTAGGTGTGAAATAAATTATTAAAACCAAGTTAAGTTTATTTACGTTACAATTGGTGTCGGAAGTGAGATTTTGAAAATAAACAAGGATCGTGGAGTGGATAGTCAGAAAATAAATTGATAGACCTTTTGTACGCCCAAAATAGACAGTGGCCCGGTTTTCGCGAAGTAGACAATTGTGCGTGGAATATAAACTGATACACTGTTCGCGTGAAACAGAAAATAGACAGTGGCCTGGTTTTCGCGAAGTGGACAATTGTGCGTGGAAATATAAACTGATACACTCTTCGCGTGAAACAGACAATAGACTGGTGGCCCGTGGAAAGAATTCGCGAAGTGAATTTTAACAAACTGATAAACTTTTCGTGTGAAACAGACTGATACCTCGTCAAAGACAAAATGTTTCAAGAAAAGGCGCCTTGCGGACTTGAAGGAGCGGAATTGAAACAGGAATTGGAGGAAAGGGAACTGGAAACAACGGGTAAAAGGTACTCCAGGCATTCTTGATGGACTCCGTGACCAAGAAACCAGACAAGCGTTGACACTAGCTCGTCCAACACATCTCGTAGACGCACTGGCACGCCCTTTGGAATTTGAGGCACAAAACAATCCTGCAAAACCAAAGTAAAGTTCGAAGTATTGAAGAAGACCCCACAGGAGCATGCTGACTTGAAGCTGCCATAAGAAAAGTGATGAAGGAAGTTTTGCCGGAGAAAAGACAGATAAGATGCTGAATTGTGAAAATTGACATGTGCGTAGCAAATGTCCAACATTCGAAACACGACTCCGATGCAGGAAAACTAAAGAAGGTCGACGAGAAGGGGCAATCGTCGGCCTGTGTCCAGCAAGCCCCGGTTAACAACGCATATGTCGCTATCCTGCAACGACAGAACAGAGGTGTTTTCGTAGACGGTCTCATCAATAACGAGCCTTGCACCATGCTGCTAGATACAGGTGCGACTAGGACAATTCTCGGCCTTCCTTTGCCAGAACACCGGAACGAATTGAACCGACAACTTGGAAAGCTACGCACAGCAACAGGGGAGCCAGTTCCCTGTATATGGCGAGCTACCGATTGAAATAATTTTGGCAGCACTAAAGTGAAACATCAGGCACTTGTAGCGGACATCGAAAACGATGCAATCATCGGAATGGACATCATGAATTCCAGAGGGTTTGAATTGGATTTCAAAGACGGCGTCCTACGTGTTAATGGAGAAGAGCTGGTACTTCATGGAGAAGTGAAGAGTTGATCCGTGTGCTGTTGGCTGAAGATGAAGCGTACCTGAGAGGGCTGAAACATCCTGGAGGCTCGCCTGGACGGGAGTGCGAGCAGTGGAGACGTGGTGATGTTCGAGCCCAAACTTCATGATGAGAAAATTGGACGAGGATTGCCTAGGAAAACCCTGTTACGTGCTGAAAATTTGTACCGGTAAGGGTCATGAATGTCAATTACTTTCCAGTGACCTTAAAGAAAGGAACAATTTTAGGGCACTGCTCGTCAGTTTCATCTGTGATCCGGGGCGTACGAGGTACGATTAGCCAACCCAACAACTTGCCCACAGAACTAGAAAATTAGTTGCCATCTCTTCCAAAGATATAAAACCAGCTCAACAGCCCAAACTAAGAGATTTAGTCAAAAGTACCAAGACATCTTCGATACCGGACAAGGAAAGGAGGTCGAACCAATTGGTTCAGCACAAGATTGATACTGGGGTGCCCGACCGATCCGGCAATCAGCAAGAAGACTTCCTCTTGCCAAGAAGGAAGAGGCTGACAAAATAGTCAGCGATATGGGAAAAGAAGGAGTTATCGAACCATCTGACAGTCCCTGGTCCTCCAGTCGTACTGGTGAAGAAAAAGGATGGATCGACACGCTTTTGTGTAGACTATCGCCAACTTAATAATGTCACGAAGAAGGACAGTTACCTCTCCCGAGAATAGATGACACCCTAGACACGTTGGCTGGTTCCACGATTTTCTCGACCGTTGATCCGAAGAGTGGATATTGGCAAGTAGAACTGGCTCAGGAAGATCGAGAAAAGACTGCTTTACCATCGGCTCAGGATTATGGCAGTTCACCGTTATGCCATTCGGCTCTGTAATGCTCCCGCCACATTCGAAAGATTGATGGAGACAGTGCTGAAGGGACTCTCATGGAACACGTGTCTAGTGTATCTCGACGACATAATTGTGGTCGGCAGATCGTTCGAGGACCACGGAAAACTTGAGGAAGTATTCCTGCGACTGAGGAACTCTGGATTGAAGCTGAGCCCTAAGAAATGCCATCTGTTCCAAAAGAAGTACGATACCTCGGCCACGTTGTCTCTTGGGGAGGGGTAGCAGTGGATGACCAGAAGATCAAAGCTGTTAAGGATTGGCCCATCCCAAAAGACATTCACCAACTTCGAAGTTTCCTTGGTTTATGCACATACTATCGCCGATATGTGCTGGGATTCGCCAACATCGCTAAACCACTGAACAGGCTCACGGAGGGCCAAACAAAGTTCCAGTGGTCCGAAGAATGTCAAGACTCATTCAGGAAGCTGAAAGGAGCTTTGATCAACGCACCTGTACTGAGCTATCCCCTACCCAAAGGGAAATTCATTTTGGATACGGACGCCAGCAACGTGGGACTTGGAGCTGTCCTATCTCAGATCCAGGAGGGACAGGAGAAGGTCATTGATTATTTCAGCAAGACGCTTAGCAAACCAGAGCGCAATTACTGTGTCACCAGGCGAGAGCTGTTAGCTGTTGTAAAGGGAGTGGAGCACTTCTACAAGTACGTGTATGGAAGAAGATTCCTGTTGAGAACGGACCATGCAGCTCTCAAATGGCTCTTACAGTTCAAAAATCCTGAGGGTCAAGTAGCACGTTGGATCGAGAGACTCCAAGAATTCGATTTCGAGATCGAACATCGAGCCGGAACTAGCCATAAGAATGCAGATGCCTTGTCGCGAAGACCATGTCCAGATGATTGCTCACATTGCCGACGAGCAGAAGAGAAAGAAGCAACACTTTGTAGAACCGCGGCAATGGATGACAACTGGAATGACAGCAAGCTCCAGAAAGACCAAGAGAAAGACCCCGACCTTGGCTTAGTTGTCAGCTGGAAGAAGGGCAATCGAAGACCATCATGGCAGGAAGTCGCAGGTTACTCGCCGGCTGTTAAGTCCTATTGGGCACAATGGAACTCTCTTATTCTGGACAATGGGATCCTGAAACGTGTGTTGGGGGCCGATATTGGTGGGAAGACAGACGCCAAATAATTGTTCCAGGAACAGAAGAGAGGAAGTGCTGCGGGAAATCCATGATGGAGTCGCTGGAGGACATCTGGGAGTGACGAAGACCCTGCAGAAAGTGAGGCAACGGTTTTACTGGACCAATTGTCAAGCTGACGTCCAGGACTGGTGCAGAAAGTGCGCTGTATGCGCTGCTAGCAATGGACCTCGAATACGACCCAAGGCCCCGATGCGTCAGTACAACGTAGGCAGCCCGTTCGAGAGAATCGCCATTGACATCGCCGGCCCGTTTCCCGTATCCGACCACGGGAATAAATACATCCTTGTGGCAATGGACTACTTCGGTAAGTGGGCAGAAGCCTATGCCCTGCCCAACCAGGAAGCCATCACCGTCGCCGACGTCTTGGTGAAAGAGTGGATATGTCGATTCGGTATTCCAATGGAGCTGCACTCGGATCAAGGCAGAAATTTCGAATCCAACCTGTTCCAAGAAATATGTCTCTTGCTGAACATCCGCAAGACAAGAACCACGGCCCTACATCCGCAGTCCGATGGAATGGTGGAACGGATGAACAGGACGATCAACCGCCACTTGTCCAAGGTTGTCTCTGACCATCAGAGAGACTGGGACCAGTATCTTCATTTGTTCCTGATGGCCTATCGATCCGCAGTACACGAATCAACCGGTCAAACTCCTGCTAGTATTATAATGGGCCGAGAACTGCGACTGCCTTGTGACCTGAAGTTTGGGATACCGCCAGGACAAGACACTGCGGGAGAGGACTACGTCAGCAAACTTCGGCAGAGAATGGACGACATCCACGAACGAGTCCGGTTGAACATCCAGAGTGCCAGCGACAAAATGAAGAAGACCTATGACATCAAGGCCGACGCTGGAGGGTTTAAGGTTGATGACCTGGTTTGGCTGTACAACCCCAAACGTCATCGTGGACTATCACCAAAGTTGCGGAACTCGTGGGAAGGCCCGTATAAAATCGTGAAAAGGATAAACGACCATTTCAACAGGTTGGCCCCTTACGCTGGAAACCATGACCAAGTTCGCACCCTCAAGCCACCGGAGGATGATATGACGTTCGAGAAGTTTATGTCCTTGTATTCAAACGGGCAGAAAGTTCTACATGGGGTTACTAGAAAGGAGTCACGAGACCTTTTCGAGGTGCCTGCTGACTACGCACTAGCGCACTATGTGGCAGAAGATCTTCGAATGTCCAGGGGCATCGCCGTAGTGTTCTCCAAGAAATTTGGTCAACTCCAAACACTGCGGGAGCAGAATCCAGAAGTTGGTGGGGTGCTACAGTTGAAGAAAGGCCAGAGAAACATCTACTACCTAGTTACCAAGAGGCATTCCCAAGATAAACCGTCCTATGAAGATGTCTGGAAGAGTCTCACCAAACTAAGAGATACTATGGTGGACCAGAATCTGGTGGATCTAGCAATTCCAAAATTGTCCTGTGGTATTGATGGGTTGGACTGGAGAGTCATAAGAAGTATGCTGGAGGCGATATTCAGATCCAGCGGCGTCAAGATTTTGGTTTGCTGTAACCCTCTTCCACGACCGATCATGAAGACCGTGGAGTGTTACTTCCATCGAACTTCACGGTGCAGATATGGGGAGTCATGCAGATATCGTCACACTCCAAGGATGAAATTTCGGGACGAAATGTCTTTAAGAAGGGGCAATGTAACGAACCTAGGCCGGACCTGTCGCCTCGCGCGTTGCCGTCGACAGCGATGAGGTCATCCCCGGAGATGTTCGAGAACAGTCCAGTCGCTCTGCCGCGGAGAGCAACGGTCGATATTGGAAACGATTGAAACATGCTGGTCGCCAACTACCGGAATTCGAAAGATCGGGAATTCTGTGACGGAGATAAATAGGTAGCCCTCAAGATGGCACGGACAGTCTGAACGAGCCCATACGATCGAGCTTTACAGTGGCGTAATATAAATTAAGTTGTAGATTTAGGTGTGAAATAAATTATTGAAACCAAGTTAAGTTTATTTACGTTACATTATAAACAAACTCGTTATATTGGCTTGTTTTCCATTTACCTGGTGTATTTCTGTTGAAGACATGTTGGTTACTGTCGTTAAATTATTTTATTATTATTCCTGTGAAAAATTATACTTGACTACACATAGGCTAGTTCACATCTTCAAAGCCGTTTTATCGAATCAAAACATGTGCGATGGCTCCTTAGATTCGGAATGACGTTTAGATAAATGTGCGAAAGTTTCATATTCGCACATAGAAAATCACAACAGTTATAAACAAACGAAAAAAAAAGGGTTTAGTTTTTCACAAATAGCTCAGAAAGTAAAAGAATCAGAAAAAATTAAAAAGTTATGAAGTAGAAGAAATTTCCAATATAACATTATCTCCATTATTTATTCTTTTAATTTAATGTTGAAAGTAGGGGCGAACTCAGGAGCGTCACTCAGTCGCAATACCGGCCGTAGTAAACAACATTTTTACATGCTATAAAATATTTTAAAATTCAAAACAATATAGCATTATTCAGATACTTGAATTAAAATTATCATAAAATGATGAAATGAAGTGGTGTAATTGTTGAAGAGCCTTACGATAACTATGATTATAACATTGCGATATTTTCAAATGTTATAACCTTGTTATTGATTTTCTTACCTAACTAAAAAAAAACAAATAGAGATGTTAATTTTCTATGATTATGAGTTTTTTATCGCTTATATCTCAACTATTGAAGATACAACAATAGACCTCCAAAACGATTTCATTAGGTGATGTAATAGCAATTTAATTAATTGACCAAACCTATTAACATTCATGCAATTTGAATCCCGTTTTATTTGATTAATTTTGACTATTATTATTTATTCTGCATATAATTGCCCTTCAAATCAGCTTCCGATCCAACCAGGTTATTGTTTATTTGAAAATGTACTTGTTTTTTCCTAATTATGCAATTTAAGTCAAGTTTTTTAATTTTTGTTAGCATTATCTTAATATTTAGCAAATTTATATTTTAATATATTGGACATATATTTATTACCTCTTAACTCAACTTCCGGCTCAAGTAGCAGGTTCTACTGTTTGGAAAAAAAATAACACTTACTAATATATTTTTCACATTTACAATAATTTCAAGTTTATTGATGTACTACTCTATCTTCTTCTATACATATACAGGGTGTTGGTGAATAGGTGCGACAAACTTCAGGGGGTGATTCTGCATGGAAAACTAATGACAGTTGGCTATATAACTTTTGTCCGCAAATGCTTCGTTTTCCGAAATATGGGGAGATATGGAGTTGTATCCAGGATGTAGGGTACCCCATCGTACAATATTTGCTCTTCACCAACGTTGGCGCGAAAATGGTACATTTGAAAAACAAACGGCTGACTGCGGGCGCCCTCGAGAAGTACGAACTGTGCAACTAGAAGAAGCAGTTCTCGAGTTAATTGCGGAGTCACCTGAAACAAGTACTCGAAAAATGGCCAACATACTGAATGTAAGCAACTTCACTGTACTTAAAATTCTCAAAGAACTGCAATTGTATCCGTTTCATATTCAACGTGTGCAAGCTCTACTACCTAGAGACTTTTTTCCGCGCCTAGTTTTTTGCTATTGGATTCTTCATCAAATCGCTCAAATTCCTAATTTTTTAAATGGCGTTTTGTTTACTGACGAGACTAATTTTGGACGACAATATATACGAAATTTCCATAACAATCACCTCTGGGCTGAGGAAAATCCACATGGAATCTTCGAAGCTCATTTTCAGCATCAGTTTTCAGTAAATGTATGGCTTGGGATACTTGATGATCATTTAATCGGTCCATGTTTCCTCCCACAACGACACGACTAACAGGCGACTCTCACCCTAATTTCCTACAGGAAGAGTTACCTGTTCTTCTTGAAGAAATTCCTCTACAGCTGAGACAACACTTCTGGTTCATGCCTGATGGTGCACCATTTTAGCATTATTGTACGTAATCACTCAGATACAGTATATCCAAATCGTTGGATCGGTAGGGGAGGTACGAAACTTTGGCCTGCTCGATCTCCGGATTTAAATCCTCTAGATTTTTGCATTTCGGGTGATCTTAAGTCATTAGTTCATTCCACTCCCGTCGAGAATGTTGAAGACCTGAGGAATCGAATTAGAGCCGGCTGTGATACAATAAGAAATACACCAGGAATATTTGCGCGAATACGACAATCAATGAGGAGAAGAGTTGAATCTTGTATCACGTCTACGGGAGGTCATTTTGAACATGTGTTGTAGCTTTGCGCCTATTTATGTATTAGTGTTATTTTCTGTTATTGTTCTGGTTTAACGTTAGATAGTTCTTGATAATGTATTAAAGAAATGAAAAATACGCGTTAAGATGTTTTATTTTTTTTTGCATAAAAACAGCGCCCCATACGAAAAAAAGCCTAGAGAGATTTTTTGTCACAAATTGAACAAGAAATTCAAAAATTATTTTTAATTTGAAATCTCTGAGGCGTACTATTTTTTTCTTTAAAAAAATTTATCATTACCCGTTTGCGCGTCAATCTTTATATATATTATTCTACTGTACGTGTGTGTCACTAAACTCTTCCTCAACGGCTGGACCGATTTGAATAAAAAAAGTTTTTATGCGTTTGGGTGACGCCCTGGATGGTTTAGATTCACAAATCAGCCCGGCAGATGGCGCTACAGTCGGTATCATAAACGGCTGGACCAATTTGAATAATTTTTTTTGTATGCGTTTGGGTGGCGCCCTGGATGGTTTAGATTTACAAATCATCCCCCTAAATGTCAAGGGTGGTCCACCCCTTAATTTTATTTTTTATTTTTCAGAAACAATTTGTGTTTTGATTTTTTTATAATACAGCATTCAAAAATACATACAACCCTGATTTTTCACCTTTCTACGATCAACCCCTATTTTTTTGGCAAGATTTTTATTTTTATTTTGTCATGACTTAAAATGAAAAAATTCATATTACTCTCAATTCCTACCCTTCTACGATCAACCCCTTTTTTTGATTTTTTTTGGTATTATAGAAAAAACGGGATAACAGGAAAACGGGATAACGAGAATAACGGGATAACGAAAAAACGGGAAAATGGGATAACGGGATGACAGGATAAGGGGATAAGGGGAAAACGGGATAAATAAAAAATGGGATAACAGGAACACGGGATAACGGGATAATGAGATAACAGGATAATGGGATAACGGGAATAACGGGATAACAAAAAAACGGGATAACGGGGTGACAGGATAAGGGGATAACGGGAAAACGGGAAAACGGGATAAATAAAAAAAGGGGTAAGAGAAAAATAGGATAACGGGATAACGGGACAACAGGAAGCGGAAGGAGTCAAAAGGATAATCTAGATGGAACAACATAAAGGAAAACATAAAAAAAAGAAATTCTACGCGGACGAGAGTTTTAGGGAATATAGAAATTTGGACAGGTCAACGTCTGTTGGGTCCGCTAGTGATGAACATAAAATTCTTAATTGCATGTCAAAAAATGCGCAATAACTAACTCACCAAATTTCAATTGCATATCTCGACCGGTTTCTGAGCAATAAATAAATAGTCAGTTTTTAAGAAAAACTTTAACACCCCGTGTCTCGGAAAACGAAGCATTTTGGCAGCGTATTCCTATGATGACATAGATAACCACTGAGACAGGTTTTCTTGATATTCCATCCCTAAAAGAGTGAGAAGGGGGGGTGATATGGAGGTTGAGAAGGGGGGGCGGAAGAGAAAGTACCGTCAGTTTTGAACCGTCGTGGAAATTGGTGCTCGGGCTTTTCTTTTCAATTAAAGGAACATGTATTTCAGAGTTTTTGAAAATTCAACCCTAAATGGGTTAAAATGGGTGTTGAAAGTTTGAAAAAGAGTACCGTTAGTTTTCAAGTTGATGTCATAAAAATTGGTATTTGAGGCATTTGTTCCGAGTTTAGAAATACGTGGTTCAGTGGGAGAAATGGGGATTGGAATTTTGTAAAGGCGTTGCAATGGTTTTTAAGTTACGTTCATCAGAATTGGTATTTGAGGTCATTGTTACAAATTAAAGAATACATGTTTCAGTGTTTTTAGAAATTGAATCCCTGAAGGGGTGAAAGTTTGTATGGAGATTCCGTTAGTTTTCAAGTTAGGGTAATAAAAATTGGTATATGAGGACTTTGTTACAAATGAAGAAATATGTATCAGTTTCTAGAAATCCCCCTTCTCCCCTAGACGGGCGAAATTGGGGGGGATTTCAATTTGAACACTCGTTCAGTGGAATTTTATTTTGAATTTGGAAAGTTCAATTTGCTTCGGTTATTTGTGGTTGATTAATGTCATCTGTCACTTTTGAAAGTTACGAAGTATGTGATCAATTGTCCATCAAATTCGAAATCAAAACTGTGGATATACTGGATCGTTGGGATCGAAACGTTAACAAAGTTTTTTTCGATTAGTGAGACCTTAAATTTCATTCTTTCTGAAAACAAAATATCACTGATACTTGTTGCCATATATTTTTTCCTCTTTGACAATGCGAGAGATACTTTTTGCATTTGCCCTCATATTAGGGTAAGAGCGGGCTGCAGCAAACCTGGCCAATCGAGTAAGAGAATAAAATGTCTTCAAAATGCTAGTACTCACAGCAAACATAAGAAAAATCATTGACTGCCTGGGCAAAAGTTGTGCATGAGCTTTGTATTGCCTTTTTTCGGAAAAAGCAACCATACCAATGTAGCAACAGATTGGTAATACTTCCCAACTGGTCGAGCGATCTAAAGGTTCGAGACTTAAACTGGTTCACGGAAGGGAGAGTGTGTTCAAACCCCAGCTCTGGCAGCTTTTTTATTTTTTTGCTTCGATATTGGAAAATGATTTGTTTGGGGCGAATATTCGTTCCAAAACAAATCATTCTCATGTCTAAGAGCAGGCTGATTATAGTTCGATTCTATTCAAAATTAGTATGTGGGGGTTTTGGGATCGGACCTCATGATTTCTTTGTCAAAACTCATGAATTCAAGAGGTGATGAGTTTTGTGGTTATAGCCCTATTCCAATGAAAATTGATATGTGGGTGTTTTTGGGGTCAAAGATCATGATTTTTCTTATCAGAATTCAAGATGGCGCCTCCAAGATAGCGACTACTTTTGTTATTATAGTCCGATTCCATTCAAAATTGGTGTAGGGGGGTTTTGGAGTCGGACATCATGATTCTCAGTCGAAATTCATGAATCCAAGATGGCGGCTTTAGGAAAGCGATGTATTTTGTAATTATGGCCCCATTCCATTCAAAATTGGTATGTGTTTTTTTTGGGGGTCGTAGATTATCAATTCTTGTCAGAATTCAATGAATGACTAAAAAGAATTAAATAAAAATGATTGAAAAAAAATTAACACAAGCTTTTATAAAAAAAAAGGAAATCCGCCATCTTGAATTAATGAATTATAACAAAAAATCACGATGTTTGACCCCAAAAACCCCCACATACTGATTTTGAATAGAATCGAACTATAATCACAAAACTCGTCTACCATTTTGGAGCCGCCATTTTGTTTTTTCTTTGGTAAAAATTCCATAATGCATTGTCACCGGAATCATGAACACCTTCCAAATTTCACGTCAATCGTACAACTAGAAGTGGGTCAAAATTCACTTGGAAGATTTGAACTAAATATGTGAAATTGAATTAAAGCTTGTAAAAACATTTCATTCTGTTACTCAATCGGTCAAATTTTCTGCAGCCAGCTCTTAGACATGAGAAATGATTTGTTTGATTTAAAATTTGAAAAAACTGCCAGAGCTGCTGGGGTTTCAACCCACGCTCCCTTTCGTGAACAGTTTAAATCTCGCACCCCAGACCGCTCAACCAACTGGGAAGATACTTTATGTTGAAAGTATTACCAATCTGTTGCAACATTGGTATGGTTGCTTTTTCGAAAAAAGGCCATGAAAAACGTATGCACAACTTTTGCCCAGGCAGTCAATGACTTTTCTTGATGATGATGATGATGATGACATGATATTCAATGGTATTAATAATAATTGTATCAATAATTACCAAATTATTATTTAAATATTTTAAAAACAAACATACTCCTACTTGTGATACAATGTTAAAAAGCTCTGAAGGCCAATAAAACTTCATTGTCGATGATAAGTATCCGCGAACTCGCATCGATTTAGAGAAGGTCACACTCAATATCCAGGAAAACTGAATGTTTGGGCAGGGATATTAGGCGATGATTCAATTGGCCCCTTGTATATACCAGGCAATTTAAATGGCGAAATTTATCTGGATGTGCTGGAAAACACCATCAAACCCTTAATTGTGCATGAAGTAGAGAACCAAAGGAACGACCAAGGCAATCTTAGACGAAGATTTGCTGCACTTCCAATAAGATGGAGCACTTCCTCACTATGCAGTTGTAGTTAGGCACTGGTTGGATACTAATTATCCGAACAAATGGATTGGAAGGAGAGGTCCTATTGAGTGGCCACCGAGCTCACCAGACTTGACGCCACCTGATTTTTTTCTATGGGGTTATATAATAATAATAATATTTATTCAATAATAATAAATAAATACACAGGGGGGTATGTTACACAATGAATGAAGTGAATAAAGCTGTTGGGCGATAAGTGCTGTTGCACTTGTTTCGCAGAAAGTTGTAGTTATGCTATATAAAATGTGATTGATAATAAGAAATACACATAATAAGGGCATGGAAAAGTTAAATATAGTATATAAAATGAAGTTAAGTTATGCTATATAAAATATTAAATGTGGTTGATAATAACAAAAAGGAAACATATTAAACAATTTAAAAGTTAGACATAAAATAAATTTATGCTATATAAGATGTGGTTGTTAATAATAAGTACACATAGTAAACAATGGAACATTTTGAATATGCTACATATAAAAACTTTTTAACAAAAAATTAAAGCGACGAAATACGGAACTGAAAAGTAAAAAATAAAATAAACCTTCTTAGTCTCTATAACTAAGCTCCTAAACTAATGTAAGTAACTAATTTTGAGTCGGCGCCAAACAAACAAGCAAATGAATTAGGTAAGGCGTAAAATGGCGGCATCGAGTTGCGCGGTGACATTTTAATAATTTTTTTGAAGTAATTTAATGATCTTCCTTGATTGTTCGTTTGGCGCCGACCCGAAATTAGTTACTTACATTAGTTTAGGAGCTTAGTTATTGAGACTAAGAAGGTTTATTTTATTTTTTACTTTTCAGTTCCGTATTTCGTCGGTTTAATTTTTTGTTAAAAAGTTTATATTTTTCAATTTTTTGTGGTTGAAATCTACTAATTACTACCTACTTGTTATTTGATTACTTTCAGAATACTTACTTACCCACTTTACTTCAACTATTACCAGTTAAATAATATTATTATCTACTTTTACTATTTGTTGTAATATAAATTATTTTTGTTGTTCTGGTTAATTCATTTCATTACTTTGTATATCATTCCATCATTTCATAGAATATAATGATTGTGACGGATGTGGAACAAAAATAATGACAGTAGCGATCTGTCATTGTCAACTACATATGTGTGTGCCAATGTTCACAAGTAAAAATCAATTATCCCCTATTTTTCTACCCGTGAGGGTGGATAATTTCATTCGAAATCTTAATATGAGGTATACCCTATCTATTAAAAAAAGAATCATCTGAATCGAAGAACCCAGTACAAAGTTATGCCTGATAGAATCGGTTAACGGACCAGAATTCAGAGGGTGAGTGATATCCTTCATTTTGCTACCCTTAGGGGTGGATTTAATCTTTTAAATTCAAATGGGACCAACTTCGGAGTACACCCTATCCACTGAGAGAAGAATGATCGGAATCGGACGTCTCAGTAAAAATTTATACGTGATCATACATAAAAAAAAGATTAAAAAAAATATACGTGTCGACTAGAGAACCTCCTCCTTTTTAGTTTCGTCGGTTAAAAATAGCTATGTGCTGTTGCACTTGTTTCGAACAAAATCAAGTATATAAAATGAAATTTGTTTAGAATGTTGTGATTGATGTTGAATGCGACGTTAATCATCATCATGGAAAATATAAATAAGATTTAGTATAGATAAAATACGACTTGAACAAAATACAATAAGATAGAAACAATATAAATGAGATAAAATGAGATGAGATACAATAATAATAAAATACAGTGAAAAAAAACGTAAGTACTAAAATTGGTGTAGTTTTGACCATAAATAATAGAAAAAATTGTTGTCTAAAACTCATGTGCGATTTTCAAAATAGCTCGAGATCATGCATCGTGGACTTGAGAGAATAAACTCTTTCAATGTTTTTTTTGAATCTTGTTATATTCATTATATCTTTTATATTTTCTGGTATAATATTGTATAACTTTGGTGCGAAAAAGGAGTATGATCTTTGTGAGACCGTTTTCAACATCAATGGTGTGACGTAGTGATGTTTCTGACGGGTAGCATAATCGTGACTGGGAAGTTGTGAGTTATTTTTGTTAATGTGGTATTTTTTGCTGGAGCAGAGGAAATAAAGTTGTCTTAGGTCCAGTATTTGTGATTCCTTGTAGAGATCGTTTGTTGGGTATCTTGACATCTTGGTATATATTAACTTTAAAAATCTCCTTTGTGTTACTTCTAAAGGGTGAAGGTGCGATTTCAAACTTGCACCCCAGACGACGATTGCATATCTGAGATGACTTCCAACGAGAGAGAAATATACGGTCCTCAGATGTTCCAGAGATAGTATGTCTTTCGAATTTCTAAATGTAAATAATATGCTTCTCAATTTATTTGTCACATAGGTTATGTGAAGATTCCATTTCATGTGCGGATCGAATATGACCCCTAAGTATGTGACTTTTTTTTTGGAAAAATATATGTGGAGTCTAGAGGGAGGAGTGTCAGATGAGGTACAACTAAAAGGTACGTAATTTGTTTATTCAAAATTTACTGTTAGTAGATTGCTATCTAGGTATTTTTTGATGTTTAGAAAGTCTTCTTCTGCCTTAGATTTTAATTCCATCCAGCTTTCAGCACTATAGTATATAGCTGTGTCATCAGCAAAACTAGTTATATTGCCTTGAGTTTTTAGTGAAGACAGATCATTTATATATATATATATATATATATATATATATATATATATATATATATATATATATATATATATATATATATATATATGTTGAATAGTATAGGGCCTAGTATAGATCCTTGCGGAACTCCGTATTCGATCGTTTCCGCTCCACCGCAGACACCATCGACCCTCACAGCCTGGAGTCTATTTGTCAGGCAGCTTTCAAAAAGTTTCAAACAATTACCTCGAATGCCAATATCCTCCAGAGCCTGCAAGAGTAAATGGTGACTGACGGTATCAAAGGCCTCTGACAAATCAATGAATATAGATATACACGGTTTGCTGTTATTTAATGATTCTGTGATTTTCGAAGTTATACTCAAGATGGCATCCTCAGTTGATTTTCCTTCCCAAATCCGTACTGCTGGTTTGATAAAATACTATATTTTTTCAGATATGACTGTAATCGATTTTTTATAATTTTCTCAAATATTTTTGATAAGTGAGTGAGTTATGATATGGGCCGGTAGTTGATTGTTTCTGTTACATCACCTCTATTGAACAATGGGGTAATCATAGAATATTTGAATGCTGAGGGGTACACTGCCTTATTAACGCATATATTTATAATATAAATTAGAGGTTCCAGGATATGGGGAGTAATTAATTTAATGGTTTCAGCTTTCAAGTCATCACTACCAACTGCCTTTCTATTTTTGAGGTCCATTATTGCATTTTCGATTTATTTCGTGTCAGCGGGATTGAATACAAATGAGTTGGGCATTGCTGCTTTGCTGGTCTGGAATAGTGGGTCTATTTTTATTTTTTTGGCCAAGTTTATTTCCATATTATTATACGTCCTATCAAATTAATCCGCTGTATTATATTTTTTTGTTAGTAATTCGCCAGTCACACCTTTGATTTCATTTATGTGGGTTTTTCCCTTTGTAGTTTTACTTATATCTTCTATCACTTTCCATAGGTTTTTGGAATCATTTTCATTACAATAAATTTTTTGTTTATAGTAATTATGTTTTTATTATTAATGCGTTCAGTTTGTTTCTGTAGATTTTGAAGTCCGTCCTCAGGTCTAGGTTATCAGGTTTGTTTTGAATGTTCAGGTACATTTTTTTTTATTAATCGATTTTAGCAGACCATTGGTCATCCAGGGTACAATTTTGTCATTCTTTCTTCGAAATAGTCGCTTTTCTGTACACAGTTTATATTATTAATGAATATATTGGTTGCAGTATCTGGATTATCTGGATTGTATACTGGAAGCCAGGAGATTTGTTCAAATACCCTATTTATTTTGTTATTTTTAATAAAATTTAGGTATTTATGTTTTATTTTGTTTTGAACATCCTTTCCCAGCATGACCTGCAGTATTGTAGAGAAGTGGCCTGTTATGTGCGTTTTTAGAACTAAGGGAATTGTATTTCCTTTCAAAATTTCATCAGCTTTGAGAAAATATGATCCAAACATGTTTTGGTATTACCCTAGACTCTGGTTGCCTCATTGTTGCTGATTGGTTGCCAAACTCATTCCGAATATTCAAGTATTCTATAGTATTATTATCATCTGGTTCAAGCAAATTAATGTTTATGTCACCTATGAATATGCTGAGGTCATCCTCGTCATTTTTATTATCTTCAAGAAATCTGGTCATTCTTATATTGAAATCTGGGATATTTGAATTTGGCGACCTATATAATGCCGTAATGATTATAGTATCTTTTGCATCTGTGGTAATATGAATTTCAAGTGCTTTGATGTTGTTAAGTATTTCGACTGATTTGTTGGAGAATTGTATGGACGATCTGATATAAGCTACTACTCCATCATTTTGATTGTAATTACTCTCATTGTATATCACGTCATAACCATTGATATGAAAGAGGCTCAGTCTGTTATTTCTCTAGTTTCGCTCAAGATTATACAATCAAATCAGATGCCATTTTTGCAAAGAATTTTGAATTCATCTAGGTTTTTGTTTAGCTCCGAATATTCATATGCATTATTTTGAAGTTATTGTTTTTCTCGTTTATCAGTAGAATTTTTGAACATTCATCAATTGTATCAATACTATATGTTTGAATCGGACATGTTTCAAAATCACGTATGTATTGATCCATAATTAACAAGAGTCGTTAATTAACACGAGTTACCTCAAGACAGTTGTTTATAATACTCAACCTGCGTCACTTGGGGAATTGCGGGAAAGAATTACTCAAGCATGCCGCGCTATTACCAGATAAACATTTTCCAAAGTTCGTGCAGAATTTGAAAATAGGCTGTATTATTGTTTACAAAACAATGGAAACCACTTTAAACATTTACTTCATTGACATTTTTAACAAATTTGTAGTTCAACAAAAACTTCATTGAAATTTCCTTTTAAGGTGAGGTTTCACTATTATTGATTCACCCTGTACAATTATTATTCATACCATTGGATAGCATTTTTCTAGGCTTTTCAATGATGTATCACAAGTAGGGGTTTGCTTTTTAAACTTTTTTAGTTGGGGTAGGTGGGGCCTAGGGGGTTGATGGGAGTGAGTACTTTTTATGTCATTTCATTTTCCCCTTCCTATCATACAAACTGTTTTGAGCATTTTTTGATATCTTCTTTTGTTCGTGATATATAGCCTATTGGGAGTTTTTGAATTGTCACACTGTATGAATTAATTGAAATCATAAGTTTCTCAACTGTTTTGAACACACTTAAAATATTTGAAATATTTCACCATTTGAGCATTTAGAAAATGCTCCATAACCTAACCTAACCTATGGAAAACCTCAAGGATCCATACTGGGACCACCCGATCTGAATTATTTACATTTTTAAATTGAATGACATGATAAACAACATACAATTAATTTGTTTGATAATATGAACAGGGTGTTCATAAAATCAAATTTGGAATCATCTGCGAAAGAAATATTCCTAACATTTTTGCAATGTGAGATCGCTTCTAGAAAATATGTTTCCCAATTCTTTCGGTCTTTCTGAACATCGTGGAAGCGTCTACGAAAA
The DNA here is from genome assembly GCA_018342105.1 of Gonioctena quinquepunctata. Taxonomy (NCBI): domain Eukaryota; kingdom Metazoa; phylum Arthropoda; class Insecta; order Coleoptera; family Chrysomelidae; genus Gonioctena; species Gonioctena quinquepunctata. The sequence continues at coordinate 257,271 of JAFIRS010001745.1, read as the reverse complement.
TGTATTGAAGACCTAGTAAATGCGATGCCAGTCTTGCATCAATGTTACCAATGATTTCTGGTGGGTGCTCCTTCTTATATGAGTTATTTATCAGGACTGGAATAGAGAATCAAATGTTTACTTTCAGTTCTTTCTTTTGAGTTAGGGTCTCTTTCCACAATATCTATCAGATGTAGTTCAATGTCCAGCGTGGCTTCAGCCTGGGAAGTAGTTGATTTCTGATAGATATTCACTATGATAACTTCATTTTTATCGTGAATTTATCAATTCACAGAAAAATCTTTCTATTCAATATAGAATGATTCCTTTTTCAACATACAATTATTTTGATTTCATTATTCCAGTTATTTTTACTATGAGGAAAAAAGTATGTAATAAGTGTTATGGTTTGTGTGAAAAAAAATGAAACACATTAAAAAATTAATGGTGATACCGACAGAAAGTTTGAAAATTTGAAATATATAGTTGCTATAAGACTGACTTATATCACGATAATCCAAAGCCGTAGATCCTAATTCGCAAAAATAATTGTCAATTGCAGAATAAGTGAATTTAAAGCAAACTACTAGTATTAACTCCACCTGAAGAAGCTATTGTACAACGAAACATGTGACGTGGTTTTGTAAACCCAGTTTAGTGAAAATCATTTAGTGAAGTTAGTGTCTTTTGTTCGCTTTAATATCGATTTTTATCAAGTATCGGCCGCATTAATTCAAAATAAAAATAAAATAAAAAAGTTAATTTATCTTTTAGGGAGTAATTAACGAATCCCATTATATAATATTGTGTAGGTTTCCGTTCCGTTATTCCCCCATAAGAGTATTCAGATCCGATCATCAACTTTTTTTTATTGTTAAAAAATAAACCGACCACAATTTTTTTCGGAAAAAATATAGATATACTTTTTCATATTCGACATACATTCCAAACAATGGTATAGCTTCTTTTCTACTGACAATTTGATTGAATCTTGGAATATTATTATTCTTTCTTTTCTATATAAAGTTCGAAAAATGAGCAATATAATGATGAAATTACTATGGCAAAAAAATCTCACCCTTCTTGAAGACCATCTTCCGACAAAATGATGTCATTGAACATACAGAATGCCTTGATGCCATCACTGAATATCATTTTCGTGGGATCGTTGTCTTTAACCGCGTAGAGCAGAATCCTGTATCCTTCTGGTGTGGTTTTTGGCAGCCTGAATAGGTATCTGTAACATAAAAGGCCTAATTGAAGTTTGACAAACAAGAGACTTTGCGATGGAAAATATTATGATATTACATTGGTTGAATGGAGCAAAAAGGGCTATAGTGCATGTCTCAATATATAGGACTTATGCAAATTGACACAGATAGATGATCGGACATTGATATCTAAGTTGATCGGTCTTTGATATCTAGGTTGGGACGTATTTGTAATTAGGAGAGAAATAAAAAAAATAATTTCGCCTTTTTTAGGAAATCAATAAATAATTAATTATAGAATAGATCTGGTCTCCAGATATGAACTATTGAGAAGTATTGATTTCAGTTCTAAAGATGTAAATATTTTTTTTTTTTTTCGTAGTAAATGGTGAAAGTTCATATATTTGCAGCAAGGACTTGTTGTTTTATAATGGTCATATAACTGAAAAATTACGATTCAATCCCGTGTTTTCATTGTTCAATGTTTCAGGTTTCGACACATGGCTTATCAGCTCTAGAGACTGAAGGATCACTGAATCCAAGTGTGCTTGATTGATAGGTTTTTGGTGCGGAGAAATATTCTGTGTTTTCTTGAATACGTTCAAAATCATTCACATATCATGTTCTAACAAACTCTTACGGGCTCAAACAATTTCATATACAGCATCAATTGACATCAAGTTTCAAATAGCCTCAATAGTTATTCAGTAAGTAGGTATTCAGTGTGAGAAAAAAACTGAGAAACCAAAAAATATTTACTAATTACAATGTAAAGAATAATAAGAATAATTTTTTAACTTTTTACAACGATAATATTGATGTAAATTATGAAAAAGGTTTCAATCTTTTTGATAGGTAACCTTCTGAAACAAGAAATGGTTCTCTAAGCGTAAACCATGGTTTAATGCAGAAATTTTCACTTTGATTCAATTCGGAGATAAGTTTCATTACAAGAAAAAAAATATCCCTCTATGTAATTATTCAATACTTCTCAGCATCCTATGATCATTATGACAAACTAGTAAAAAAATTCAAAACAAACAAAACGAATCTATACTGAAAATGAATTCAATAACAATTGGACCACAAAATCGATAAATGAAATTCCTCGCAATGACAATCAGCAAGCATCATATATCCACTAAGTGTTCAACAACATTAAGAAAATCAAAGAAAAAACAGAAACATGTGAATGTTTCGAAGAATATTCTGTAACAATTGGAATAAAATATCTAGTGGCATTATTGATATTGAACGTGATTCACTATATAAATATAGTGCTGTATCTTAATGTTGCTGGAACCAACAACTAGCCAAGAAATTGAAGAAACCATCAATTACTCAGGAAATCACCTATTCTAATGAATAAATCTTTGAGTGGAAAACTACCAAAAAATATAAAAATTGCCAAAGCTATACCTATTTTCGAAAAATATGATCCTAACTATAGACCAATATCAATGGACCTTTTTATGCACTATGTGAAAACACTGTAATTAGGAAGTATATGTGCTAATATCATTTGGGATTTTTTATTTTATTTTTCTGATGGGTAGTTTTTCCATAATCCGGAAAAAAGTGGTTTCGTGACGTCACGTTCACTAAAAGTTGATTTGGCATCGTTGTATGAGTTGCGAATCATGGAATTGTGACGTAATGACATTTGTTATTTGATACTTTGATAGGTTCGTTCGTTTGCTTCACGGAATAGAATATTATCAATCGTTTTTCTCTCTTCAGCTCTTTTTCTTGCATATATCTGATACGACTGATACGAGACACGAGATATGCAGAGAACTGCTGCAAATGAACAAGCTCGTGAATGTTTGGTATTGAAAAATTTCGGGAATTATTTTCTAATTTTAATAACTATGAAAATGTCTAAAAAGTGCTATGTGCACGGTTGTCTGAACACCAGTGAAAGTGAATCAAACTTTTGTAAAAAGCGGAAATATATGCTTTTGTGCAGAACATTTCCAGGTGAGTACATCAAGGAACGATCTTTAATTTCACTCAATGCAAGTTTGCAAAATCATCGATCAGTACTGTATTTTATATCCAGTCCTATAAACATATTGTTCTTTGGTTCCAGCTGAAAGAAGATACTACGAATTAGGAATATGCTAGAACAAGGGGATCCAAATTTATGTTGAAGCAAGATGTCTGTCCACATATCAACCTGAAATGACATTGGTCTGACAATGTCTCATCATAAGTATATGACCTACCAACGATGAAGAAACCCAAACCAAATGAAAACATCACTCCTTCAGCTAGTAAAACTGTGTTGAGTGACATTACATCCATGGGAAATATTTACTCAAGACTTTCGAATAGTTCTTCTCCTAGCAGTAGCCAAGCTAGTACATTATCCGATTCACCAAAATAACACCACCAAAAAATTCTGAGTTTGAAAGTCGAATTATCACCACCAAAATATCGAAGGACAGCAGCCCAGCGCCTATCTATTGCACTTATAGAAAGGAGAGTAATATTATTTGGGGCTCCCTGAAAATGTTTACCACATTGTGAAATACATTACCAAAATTGAGTAAATTAAATATATGGATGTTCTGATAAGTTTAAAAAGATACGGGTTGGGGATGTATACTCTCGATTGGCTGATGACTGATATGAGTAAATCAAGTGTTCACAAGATTTTCACAAAATCTGTGCCTATGATGGCAAATTGTTTATTTATAAGAGCTCATATATTGGCCTGAAATATCTGGAATTGAAAGAAATTTGCCGATCCCTTTCAGAGCTCGCTATAAGAAAGTTAATTCAATTATTGTCTGGAAATTGAAAAACCCTCTGATCCTGTTCGTCTGTCCATGACTTGGCCAGAATAGAAAAAATGCAATACTGTAGAATTTTTAATATCTGCTACTCCAAATGGCACAATACAATTTATTTCAGGAGCATACGGTGGACGAATTCTTTAACAACTTTGTCGATAAGAATAATTTCTTCTATTTTGATTGATTGAAATTCAAAAATACTTTGAATAACTAGAATGTGCAGTATTATGTCAAAGTTTTCTAAGGTTTGTTGTCACATTCTCTTCATGAATGCCAATATCTTCAGAAATATTTTTTTTTCTATAGCTTTGTAACCATAGGGAAAATTTTTACCATAGAAAATGTAAGCCTGTATTTGTAAAAAATAGATTAGTATCCCTCAACAAAGAATTGGTGTGAAATAAGTAAATAATTTTTCAAAAAATTATGAAATTTGTATGAACATACTTCAAGTCTATTCATTCTAAATTATTAATTATATTTTCAGTAGTTCAAACTTAATAAATATTCGACTCATCACATGAAGGAAACACTAACAGGTACTGAATATGAATTTATTTATATTATAATACAAACAGACAAAGCCTACATATATATTCACAGTATAATGCATTTATGATTGATTATATCTAAACAATCACGAACGTTTCAACTAAGAACCAAAGTGTTTCAACTAAGAACCAAAGTTGTTAGTTAAAAGTTGGGCAACTTTCTAGTCATGGTTCTTGTACTAGGGGTTCCATAAACGCGCTCATTGATTTGCTAGTGTTGAATCCTTAGTTATAAGTTCACTTAGTTCTTGGGAACGTTGCATAAACAAAGCATTTCATAATCCACCCTTGGCAAATTTTCCGAACCTGCTTTTACGAAGCCTTGTTTCATTATAAACACACCAAATCGTTTATGATATTGAGAAATTAATGAGTTGATTAATAAGTTGATGAGAGTTATGTGTGTTATGAGAGTTATGTGTGTTAAGAGTTATGTGTGTGTTATGTTCTGAAGGAGTATTTCAAACCAATTGTGATGTAAATTGTGATTTATATGACAACTATTTGAATTATTTCGATATTGATATGAATAATTTACTCATGCTATATTTCTGTTAAAAAAAATAATTTTATCGTGAAATTTTGGTAACACCCATTTGAAAGCATTACAAATCCAGTGGCGTCTTAAAAAAATCGATAGTATGTTTTTTGGATTTTTGACCTTGAAAAAAATTCGAAGTAGGCCGTGAAATTTTTATTTTTATTTCGAATTTGTGGCATTTAACTAGAACTATTGATGCTTTCTCTACTGAAAAAAAAACTTCTGAATCGGATAATGAATAACAGTTTTAGAGAGATGGCCCACTGTCAAATGGGTCACTCTGTATATATATATATAATGGAAAACTGGATAACGGGGTAGCGGGATATCGGGATATCGGGATGACGGGAAGCGCGCAAAGCCGCAGGCATAAGCTAGATGGAACCACGCAAAGAAAAACATAGAAAATAATACAAAATCTACGCGAATGAAGTCTCGAGTACCAGCTTGTAATATTATTAAATACCAGATGTTATCATATTATGCTAGTTTTTGAGAACCAAATCATCAAGATTTTAAACAAACTTTTCTATTTACCTATTCTATGGGGAAACGGAAGGAATATGAATAAAATAGAGATGGTTACAGCAGTAAGCAAAAATTTTGATATATCGGCAATGTTGCATTTCATAACTATTATGTGGGAATAATTCACAAAGTTAAATAGGTATAAACTACATGATATAACCTGAGTATTTCGACACTATAATTCACTTACAAACAAACTTGGAGTCAAATGTGCTTTTTTAATAACACTGAATAATAGATAACGAGTGCAATTCAGCCATTTTCCTGAAGTTCTATTGAAACCAAATTAGAATCAAATAAGGAGTTTTCTTTTACGTGCTACAACTCAATTGGGTATTTTCAGAAAATAATTTCTAAGTATTTTCGTTTATTTCCATTTCTGCCAACCGGTTCAAACCGTAACGTTCAGTACATCTATATTTCAACTTTGAAAGAAACTTATCCGATCACAGAAGAATAAATAAATAGATTATTTATTTTCAAATTATGGGTTACTGGGATTCAGTGAACCCAAGCGAGTATACTAGGAGAAGTCGAAAGATGGATCTGGAGGTGTGGTGAACTGACGGACGTTTATGAAACAAAGGTAACATTTATTCTTTGGAAGGACTCAGTCGTAAAAGAGGGGTACACCTCCAATCAATACTAATATATTCAATTCAATTATACCATATACCCATGCACAAGGCTTCTTTTATGGGATTACACTATCATTTATTCATTGATTTCATTCACTCTCCTATTATTATTATTTAGTATTGTATTGTTTGTATATTGATTGCATAAAGTCATTAAAACATAAAATCATTAATATAGAACAATATTAGCCTATCTGGTTTGACAAGGCACCAGAGAAAGGTATTATAATTCCTATAGAAATTGTCATTTCAATTCATTGAAAACACCTGCAAATTCCTGACAGAATACGGGAATCCTTGCATGTCATTGGAGCTCTATTACTGCTGAATGTCAAAATTACTAGCAAATTCAGACGTTACTCATCGCTGCGCTACACAAACACACTCTACCCCGCTTCCTTCCATAACAGCTGATCCTATCCATATCTATTGTCAATTGAAAAATCTGATCATTATATTGTGCGAACTATTCTGTTAATAATCGATTAAAGCATATCCTGGGGTCCACACTTCCTAGTCATCATTAATTAGCCCTCACGAACCCTGTAGTGATACCGTCCATCAGCTCTAATTTTTTTTTTTTCCGGTGCGTGTTGCAGGCTCATTTTCAGTCACTTCACTATGGTAATAGCCAACTCGTTAGGCCCAAGTCGCACGGGCCCACCTACATGTTTAACGGGAAATTTTCAAAACCCGTCTGCTCCACCCTACTTTATCTCCGATGCTCCCAACTATATCCTCATTTCCTTGTTTTGTGTGTAGGCTTTGTTTTCCACTACATACCACCTTAAGAGCAACACTGAATTTTTAGGCAAAAGTAAATCGTGCAAATCTCTCTTCAGACGAGGTCCGAAATTTGTAATTCAATATCCGAATTCTATACTAAACATATCTAGTCTGATTGATAATCAAACCAGGGAACTCCGAAATACTCAGAGGCAGACTGGCACTTGGAGACATACCCAAGTCATGGAGAAACATTAGGGTGAACTTTAAACGAAAACCTAGGAAAATTATACAGGAAAGTCCCTGAGACCTATAAGTCTCATGTCCTTTGGATTGAAGGCTCTGGAGAAGGTGGTGGATAGGCATATAAGGGACGGTGCACTAGTAGAAAAACCACTGCATCGAGAACAATATGCATACAGAACCGGCTGCTCAACAGAAACTGAACTCCACAAACAAATGGGTATTAATAGAGGCCTTCCCAGATACAGAAGGAGCTTTTAATAACACATTTATAGACTCAATCATCAGGTTCTTCACAGACAAAGAGGAATCGAGGAATCTTGCGTGACCTGGATAGACTCAATGCTAAGAAACAGGATAATATACATAACCCTAATGGAGGAGACTGTAGTAACCCTCGCGGCCAGAGGATGCCCGCAGGGAGGACTTCTTCCTCCAGTGCTGTAGAATCTGTTCATGGACGGACTACTGGGATCTCTGAAAGATAAAGGTCATAAAACTCTTGGGTTCGCTAACGACATAGTTGTCCTAGAATAGGAAAAATTCAACACCACGGTTAGGGCAGGGGCAATAGAATCAACGCTCACTGGTACACAGACGGATCGAGGATGGAGAATGGCGGGTGAACAGGATTGTTTTCTAGAAACCCAAGGACCGAGTTCAGCTATGCACTGTATTTCAAGCAGAGGTCTACACAATCCTTCAATGTGTGAAGGAAACACCAGTAGAGTAATAGTAGAGGAGCAGATTTACATTCTCTCAGACAGCCACGCGACACTCAAGGCTCTGTGTAATCAGGAAGTGTCGTCCCAACTGGTATAGACCTGCAAAGAGGAAATGACAATACAGGCAGAACAAATGAGTACAGAGAACTCAGTGACTTCCACACTACCTCATTGCTGTAAGCGCCATGCTTCATCTTCGCTGCGACTTAACTTTCCTGGAAATAATACTCGAATGTTCAATAATAGTATCTTCGAGTTACCAGTTATTAAATCCTCCCGTTAATCTTGTTCTGCAAGAGAAATTTTAATTACATACAACCTACATGAATCAAATGAGTCATTCTAGAATCTAAGAATACTTTATGAATAACTAGAAAATTCATAAACAAGTTCAATTGTTACTGTGACTGGCAACAATCAAAAAATTGGTGGAATCATCCGTGTAGTCATGGTAAAATATACCTCAATTTTGTGTCAATGGGTTCGAATGATTTTGACGGTACGTCAACGCTAGGGAAGCAGGTTTCCCTTCAGTTGGAGACAGTTCTATCATTTTTCACAGTATTCTTCTTGTCTTCTGTTTTCCATGATGGAACTTGGAACGCGTTTTTCTTCCAGAAACTGACTTCTGTGACAAACCTATCTTTCAATTCTTGTTCCTTTTTCTCTTTATTGTCGCATACAATCTGGTGAGTTAAACTTTGTATTGGAGCTAAATTGGGTCTCCCATTGAGTACAGAAATGGGCCTCTTGGAATATTTGTTATCGTCATTAAATGTCAAAGGTGTTTTCTTACTGCCTACAAATAAAAATAGTTTCTTCAATTTGACATTAATAAAATATGTCGAATTTGTTGAAACATTCAATATTTTCATCCAGCAAGAGTCTTTCCATTTGTTAAATTTGTCGCAATTCTAAACCAAAAAACGTATTGGTGTTATGAGGAATCAAATCCCCATAATTATACGAAATCCGAGTGAAATTTTCTACACATTTTTATAATATTGGAAAAATAAAAACGTTACATGTAGATATTGTTTCTGTTTCCAGACATTGATGAATTAATTTGAAAGCCATGAAAATGCGTAAAAAACATTTTTTGTGTTATGTCAAGATCATTTCGAAGACAGTTTTCAAAAACACGTTTCCCCAAAATAATGTATCGATTCTTTTTTAACCGACGAAAAAAAAGGAAGTTCTCTGTATCTCTGTATATATCTGATCAAACACTTTTTTTTTTCGTTCATGTCGTTCTAGTGGTCATTGTTTTGCGTGAAAAATTATTGGAGTATGAAAGCTTATTCTATTTCCAATTCCTACTGTTGTACCATAACCACAAAATTGTGCATTGGCTATTGACAGGAAGTTAAACACACTAAAAAATGGTATGAAATTTACTATCTTCCAAAATGATTCAAATACCAATGAAAATGAAAATTACCAATGAAAATGGATACATTGATCGATTGATGGTTCTCCGGTCAAAAAAGTCAAATAAATAACCTAACTTAAATATTTGTGTCAAATGTCGTAATTCAATGGTTGCGCATGCGCGATTGCTTTGCCCCCATTATGAAAAAATATGATAAATTTTCTGGATTTATCTCTGTTTACATTGGCATGTATGGAATGTTATCAATATTGTTAGTTGATAAATATGTGGGTCTATAGTTTTGAAAATAATAATTTTTCCACCAAACAATGACAATTCCTCAAACTGGAATGATTTCTACATTTTATGTGAATGGCTAATGGGTCGATCTGTTAAAAACTCCAATTGAAAAAGGAATAATAAATTAGTTGCAATGTGATTTGTTGATGAGTTTTTTTGTTTAAGAGTGGAAAAGCCCTATCTGTTTTTCAAATGCTTATTACTCGCATATGAATGAGTTTTCTGAAGAATAACTTCGCGAGAGGCACATAACTCATATAGATATACATAATGTGAAAATTTCGTGTTCACTGGAACCTTTCACTCGAAGAAATGATAAAGCGGCGAGCTGTCTCCCGTCTCGACTTCATACTTCCTTTGGTCTTATTGAAACTCAGATGTGATTCAAATTTTGATATTACCTATATGGGTCAAAGTATCGCACAGGCCCCTTGCTACGTCATTTTTCAGAAAAATAATATGAGCGAATGTAATTTGCATTGAATGACATGAAGGTTGACTAACGTGGTCCAGTCATGATCAGGTTCAAATATAACTTTTTCCTTCTTTTTTTGTCCTTCAAGGAAAAACATCTTAGATACTTTTTAATGGCAGGTTTGGGTTGAAACTCATGTGGTCCCATTCGTTAAAGGTGGAAAAATCACCAGGCTATTGAATATTTGAAACCGGCTAGTAAACAGTTTAATACTATATGGACCAGGTGAAAAGGTCAATAATCTCTGAAACAATTTGATAGCTAGTAACTTGATGAACAGTGATGATTAATTGGGGCCTGACAATTATCAAGCTTCTAGTGGGCAATTAACTTGCCCCTAGTCTCCTGTAGTTTTCCCAATATATAGGATGAAATCTAAACTCTTGTACAACCGCTAACAGTTGATATTCTATAAAAAATTAATATATTTTTCCTTTGAAATGTTTACGATAAGTCCTTAATAAACCAGAAAAATATATAAACAATCTATTATATACCAAAATTTCGCGGTTTCGTAATTCCCAAAATTTGGACGAGTTTGACAAGAAAAAACTTATCATTTTCGAAATTTTAACCATTTTAATTCGTTATAAATTGACATTATACACTCGTCAATCATGGATGTGCAAGACGTGAGATCACACCCTGTATATAGAAGCTAACATATAGTGATGATGGGTTTGATCGTTCGTCGCTTAGTAGTTATATGTTACTTATCATGATTTTACCAGTATTTTTTTTCCAATCGAAGATTGGGAACACTCACACCTTATGATTCTACAGAAGGTAAGTAGAATCTCACAAATCGTGCCTCTCCACTTATTTTTCATATTAAAATAATTGTTATTTCACTCCATATGGTTCTTCATCTCTCTTTCTAAACTAATCCTAAGTCATAACTATCGTTAATCTATGTAGTATCATCCGCAAATAATTTTAATGATACGCTTAATTTCAATTGTAAAGCGGAATTCATATAAATAAAAAAGAGTGAAGGTCCCAATATAGATCTTTGAGGTACCTACCTCAGAAACTAGTTATCTTAAGAACTTATAATCTCCAAGATCAACATATTTTTTTCTACCATATAAATAATTTTGAGACCAGTTATGAACCACTCCACGAATTCCTATATCATATAATTTTCTCAATAAAATTTGATGATTAGAAGTATATTCAGTGAAAAAAGTCCACATTTTTTATTTTTATCTATTTGTGATCAGACATCGAATTCTCCAGACTCTATATCACTGGGCTCACGAAAGCCATAGCTCATATAATTTTTTTTTATCCAAATGTTCTTTCAATCTGCTGTAAATTGAGCTTTTAAAAAAGAATCAGAAAAACATTGAGAATTGATATTGGTCTATAGTTATTGGGATAATATTTTTTATCATTTTTGAAAATGGGTATATCTATGTCAATTTTTATATTTTCCGATAGTTTTCCACTCTCAAAAAATGGATTCATTTCTGATTTAATTTTTTTTATAATATGTACTTTCAAATGATCAAAAACGGGTGATTTATTAGAATCTTAGTTTCAATGCCTTGGCTAGTTGTTTGTTCCATAAACATAGAAGATACAGATCTAAATTTATACAATCATCTTCGATATTAATAATACTAGAATATTTTTCTGCAATTGTTACAAAATGTTCATTAAAATGTTCACATATTTCTGTTTTTTCTCCAATTTTCTTGTTGTTTTCAATATATACTGGATATCTGATGTTTTTAAATTTTTTAATTCATTTTCATAATATTTTATTTTTGTTTTTCTTATTTTTTTTTTGTTATACTTATCAAAAGTGAAAAGATCATTTTCAACATTGTAATTGGTGAAAACTTGTTTGAATCTCATTCTTTTTCTCTCACACTGAATATCTATTGATGCTATTCGAAACATGGTGCTGTATTCAAAATGGATAATTGTTTGAGTCTTGAACAATTTGTTAGGACATGATCAATTAGTGAACTAGAGTTATTCATATCTCTTGTGGAGGTATTTGATGTTACACAATTTCGAATTATTAGCAACATATAAATCATAAAGTCTATTCACATCACTATTTTTATTATTGAGTATATCAACATTGTCATGTTTCCAAAAACAGTTCTCAATTCATTTATCATTTTGATCTACATAATATCGCTCCAATATGGCGGATTTCAGAGTGGACAAAAATTGAGGCATTTTTTCGTTTATTCTTATGCCCCGCAATGTAAGAGAGACAGCTTCTACATGCCTCCATAGCACATAGAAATCCGTTGATATTTGGTGAAGATATAGCGGTTTGAAGAAAAAGTACATGGTAAATTCCGATCCCTCGGTAGCATGGTAATGAGTTGGGAAAACAGGGGCTTCAGCAATTATAGTTGAAATATATTGTAATATTTACAGTAGATAGAACAGAAAATTTCGAGATTATTTTTTGCGTATTTCAGCATATATCAACATTTATTACAATTGTGTTGGGAAAATCTTGAAATAATGGAGACAAACAAAATTCAAGTCATAATTTTTTAGGCCCGAATTGAGGGCATAAATTAAACAAAAAAAACAATTTCCGAAAAGTATGATATTGAAGAGAGCTATATGAGTTTCATCCCAAACTGATCCATTTTTCAATATGTGATTTTCATGTTTGAAAATATTATACCCTCGGACCATACCTGATTTAACCCTCTGAAAGAGAGTGAATACATCCGTGCAAGGAAAATTTGTCGCCTGATTAGGCGAAGATATACTATTTTTGCTAATGCTGCTGACATCAATAATATCAGCGAAGCTGGGATCAATTTCATATTGAGCATTCAGGAGCATATTCATTTGGCAAGACTGGCTGATTTCATGTTTCTTGAATTTCTGTCTTGGATAATGCTTTTTCCACTTCCTAGCAAGTTTTTCCCATGATGGCGTTTTGGTATTCTTTGTAGTTATACAATCCTCAATATTATCCGAATGTCGGAAATTTCCATCAGACGACGAGTGCCTCTTACTCACGCCTGCATCAAAAAATGAAATAATTCAGAGAAAAAAAAAGTTGAGTTAACGACCTTGGAACTGAGATGGGTCAATGATAATTCTAGTGTCGGGAGGATTCGGATTATAACTATTGCGGTAAATTCTGTTGGGATATGCTGAAGTCTCGTATGCCAAATTTCTTGCAATGCTGGGGCCACCTGAAAATATTCCCTATGTACTTACTAGCAACAAAATTCAATATGGAATTACCTATGGCATTTTCGTCTTCTAGAGGTTCCTCATTAATTTCTATAACATCCTCATTTTCAGCGTAACTTTCATTTTCATAGTCTGTTCTCTTGCAGTTTTCGGTTTCTGGTTTTCTTTTGATTTGTGGTGTAGACTTCATCATCTTCAAATAACCATTGAGGGATTTTTCACTTGGTTTATAACGAACAGCTTTCTTATTTTCTTCCATCTTTTGTAAGAAAATTGGTAGTATTGTGGTTCGCCGTCTGAACTTTTTTTTGATCTCCATGTTTCTCATTTTAGTTTGCATAACTAAAGGCATTATGGTTGAATGATCTTTGGTGGCCAAAACTTCTTCACGTTTTTTCTTTTTGAGCATAATTGACATGACAGTGGTTTTTGCAGGTTTAGTTTTTTTCTTCCTTTCGTCTAGGAGTGAGATCACTTGTTCTTCCGCTTGTTGTTTTTGCATCTTCCTTTTTACTTCTCGATTTGTAACTTTCATGGGTTGAGCACAACTGATAACATGTTCATATTTTATCTCCGATTCCGGTACACCTAGTGAATCAAGCATACAATAGTTGAATTATTATGATTTTTTTAGTCATCACGAAGAAAATAATTGAGAAGGTATTTCAAGGTGGGAGCAATTATTTCAGGATACTACAGGCAAGTTATTTCATTCTAATCATTAGTAGGATTCAGTGAATGAGCAACCTAATTTAGCTTTCCTTGCATATCTTTCGACGTCATCGCGAAAAAAACATGAAACGATCAACTGATAAATACCGATCGATTCAAGAATTGTTACAATTCATGTGCAGTAGCTTACTTCAAAACACTAGACGCCAAGTTATTTTTTTTTTATTATCCACACGGAAAAGCTGGATTTGTTAATTTAACCAAATTTATTTGGTCACTCTTATTGGCTTGACCCGACTTTAGTCTACTCGACAAGTTGAAAATGGTCTAAAATAGAGATGCTGCTCTTAAAATTATGTGTGATAGCTCATTGGATCCAGAATAACGCCTAGAAAAATGTGCCAAAAGTGTGTATTAGCACATAAAAAATTTCAAAAGTTATAAACAATTGAAGATGACAAAAAAATGGCATTTAGTTTTTTGCCAATATTTCATGAATTATTGATATTTAAGAAATTTCAAAGAAATATTCTGAAAGGAGGAAATTTCCAATGAAAAACTCCTGACTCCCGGAACTCTATCTCCCTCATTTATAATTTTAATTTAACGCTGAAAATGGGTCTCCGAGCGACATTTTTAGGTTGCGCGCGTGGCGTCAAAAGCGAGTACGACACAGTAATTAATTTATTTAAGGTAGTAAATATGTTTTTTTGAATTTGAAAAAATCATGGTGTATTCGGAACACTATCAATAATTTATTCCTGGTGGGAATTTTACTTAACGTCAATTTTTCAACACGTTAAACGATTGTTAACTAACAAAATTTTCTCGAACTTCTATCTTAATTGTAAATGAAAAAAAAATGTTTAAATAATTGTCGTAAAAATTTTTCGCTTCGTAGAGCTTTTCTTATATACATACTCAACAAGATCAGGCCATAAAAGTTGAAAAAATATTCATACTTTCTTTATAATAATTTTTGTACTAAAAAAATCCAAGTAATGTTGTTAAGAAAAAAATAATAATTCTCAATCATCATATCGTTTTTTTATTAATACAAGATATAAATTGATTTGCAAAAAAAAAAATCCCGCCATTTGTTGATAAATTTTTTTAAAACAAATTGATTATTTCAATATTTTTGAGAATTTTTTTTCACAACTTCATTGTATTACAAATATTATGATTTTTGAAAAACAATTTTTTTTCTTAATAACAATAATTAATTTTTTTTTTTTTAAATTTTTTTAAAAATTAATTTTTTTCTCTATTAAGTAATAAAAAATTTTTTTTATAACAATTTTGTTTATTAACTCACCAATTTGTTATAAATCAATTTTTAACTTTGTTAGATTTTTTTTCTGAAACTTCCAAAATTTACAAAAACAACCATATATCACAAAGTATACAAAAAAAAATTCCAATTTTTTATTTTTTTTTTCAAGTTTGAAAAAAAAAAAAAATTAAAAATTTGTTTATAACAAATTGGTAAGTTAATAAACAATGGAATTGTTGATAAAAAAATTGTTTTTTGTTTCTCCATAGAGGACTGTCAATTATGATTTTTTGAAAAAAAAAATTCCAAACTAATTATCTAAACAATAGAAATATAAAAGAAATTATTATAAACAATTAAAAAGGAAAATTTTTTTTTTAAAAATCATAATATTTGTAATATAATGGAGTAGTGAAAAAATTTTTTTTTTAAATATTGAAATAATCAATTTGTTTATAAAAAATTGATCAACAAATAGCGGAAATTTTTTTTTGCAAATAAATTTATATCTCGTATTGATAAAGAAACGATAATATGGTGATTAAGAAAAAAAATTTTTTTTCAACAACATGACTTGAATTTTTTTGTTTTTGTTTAAGTACAAAAATTATTATAAACAAAGTATGAATATTTTTTCTACTTTTATGGCGTGATCTTGTTGAGTATATATATAAGAAAGTCTCTACGAAGCGAAAAATTTTTACGACAATTATTTAAACATTTTTTTTCATTTACAATTAAGACAGAAGTTTGAGAAAATTTTGTTAGTTAACAATCGTTTAACTTGTTGAAAAATAAACTTTTAGTAAAATTTCCAACAAGAATAAATTATTCATAGTGTTCCGAATACACCATAATTTTTTCAAATTTAAAAAAATTAATTTAATACCTTAAATAATTAATGTGTCGTACTCGCTTTTGACGCCGCGCGCGCAACCTAAAAATGTCGCTCGGAGACCCATTTTGAGCGTTAAATTAAAATTATAAATAATAGAGATAGAGTTCCGGAAATTCGGAATTTTTATTGGAAATTTCCTCTTCTTTCAGAACCTTTTTTTGAAATTCCTTAAATATTGATGGTTTATGAAATATTGGCAAAAAACGTAATGCCATTACTTATTATACATTATAACTTTTGCAATTTTTTATGTGCTAATACACGCTTCTGGCACATTTTTCTAGGCGTTATTCTGGATCCAATGAGCTATCACACATAATTTTAAGAGCAGTATCTCTATTTCAGACCATTTTCAACTTGTCGAGTAGACTAACTTAATAAAATTCATCCCTAAACACATGTGTATTCGATTGATGGAATCATTATATTGCGGTGACAAAATGGATTTCTCTATGCAATGCTAACATTACCTCGATTTGAGTATATGTTCATCTCTTCAAACAATCTCCAACTCATATTGGATGAAAATTAGTTTGAACACAAATATAATATTTATTTGAATCAAACAATTAATTAAAATAGAAGTTCATTATATTGATTGAATTATATGCGTTAGATGGCGAAGCGTTCGCACAACTGACCCTGACTTAGATAATGTTACCGAATAGCAAAGCCAACTTATCATCTTGCGACGTCTGGACTTAAATGTCTGTGTAGGCTCTCATGCTCGATTGCCATATGTGTCAATTCAATGAATTAACAAAATGATGACTCATCTGAATGAATATTTTTAGTGAAGAGATCAACTCATTTTGTTGAATTGACATTTCATTGAATTCTTCAATTCGACATGAATACTTGTTTGAATGAATATTTTTCTTAAAGCAATCAGCAAATTTAGTAGATCTGACAATTGGATTCAACGAAAAATTACATGGTTGAAACAACATTTCTGCCAAAAACGAGTTATGACTGGAGTTGGTCGAATAAGATATTTGGTTCATGCAAATTAGTTTCAGTTGATTAAAACTTTAGATTTGATCCAAAACCAAGAAATTATTTTACCAATTTAGAGATAATATTTTGTTGTGCATATACGACACTTTTATTTCTTTGATTCAAATACATTTTATTTGATTCAACAATTTTTTTTCTGTGCAACCAATCAAATAAACACAGAAAAAGTTGATTATGTACAGTTGTGTGAATAAAAAAGTCGTACAGCAGTAAAAGGCTATTGTGAGTCAGGCTTGTCAATCTTAATTAAACTTCTTATCGATTTTGACAAGTCTTTGATGAGTAGTGTCAAAATTGAAACTATTTATGTCAAATGTGTCCGTGTATTACTTTTTTATGAAATCTGGAACATCATAGGCAGGTTTAAACCATACAAACCTTGTACGACTTTTTTATGCACACAACTGTACGTCAAATTTATAATGATATTGAAAATCGATTTGATTTTCTGAAATCTTCGTGTACCACCCATAAAATGCCTTCGTTCAGCCAGAAATCCTTGCAGTAGATTTCGCTTAATGACGCGGAATATTGAAATATATTTTAATATTCCATCCCTTTATGAGTGGAATTTCAAAAATCTTACCATTAGGTTGGAAATACTTATGCTGAAGATAATAGTGGGGCCAATATTGATTTTTTCCGAGAAGAGATATCCTTAAAGCTACACCAGCATTTATGGCAAATTCCAAAAAAAAACTAGTTTCGAATTTTGTACACAATTATTATAGTTTTCCCAATATCAATTGCAGAAGCATAAAAAAGTCTTGCGGCGAAATCCTGTGAGCAGCAGTGGCGGAGATAACTAATTATATTTAGATATTTTAATATCCTAAAACGTATTTCGATCGGCACACACCAAGACCACAGACGCTACTGGTTTTTAATCTTTCAGAGCTATTAAAACACAAATATAACGCGTGATTTATGACCTCCCATCATATAGACACACCTGCCAGCATTGATGTCCGACTTGATTGGCCCAGACGAATCGGTTGTAGAACAGGCAGCAGTCACTCAAGTCCACGTTGACCAGCGGGCTCTTTGTGCCGACGGAGACTGTATACAAGTAGTATAGATTATTTTTCGTTCCGTTTCTTCGCATATACGCTCGTGTTAGCGGAGTGAGTTTTTATTTGCTCCCTATAGAAACAGCTTCTGCAATTGATATTGGATGGACTATACAAATTTGCGTCCCAAACCATTTTTTTACAGTTTCCGTTTTCTAGGAAGAGGGCGTGGGCTAGCTTTTGATTCAAGCTGCACCACACACTCTGTATTTTTGAAAATATGCAATATATAGTGATCGGACGGGTGCCAGAATTTCTTACACATTCATTACAGTTCATTGTAATTCCAAAATGTTGATCCTCAAGAGGTCAAATACCCCCGAATGGATCCCTTTTAAGGTAGTTGTGCTACAAACAGTGTCAAAAATTAGGTTCGATTGTAGCGCGACGCCATACATGTTCAAACGCTGAATTAGTGGGATTCTTTTTAGGGAAACTGTACACTCAGAAACGCAACTAGCATGCCATGACTGGACTGTTGGCAATGTCGCAATCGCATTAAGTTGTTCAAGATAAAGTGCAGTTTGCTCTAAAAACATTGGCGAGGTATCGTTATTAAATATAAGAAAAAAAATGAATTTGGTACGTATTCATACATATGGTCAAAGATACGATTCTGATAAGAAAAAAAGAGTTGCGCAGAGTTGATTTGACCAAAAACAGGGGAATGTTGAAAAAAACGAAGGAAAAGTCAGAAGGTGTAACATATCAACCAAACATATCAACCAAACTATTATTAAAAAACATCGAATCAATATCAATAAATTATTCCATAGTTTATTTTGATTTAGAAACATCTGGATTGTGGATGACTGATGACATTTCACAAATCGCCGCCAAATGTGAAAATAGAGAATTTTATATATATATGTTAGCCCTACGAAGCATCAATCCTGTGGCGACAAAAATTACGGGATGTACTACAATTTCTGGTCAATTATAATTGAATAATATACAAGTCGATTCACTGAATTTAGTAGATTGTTTGGTAGCATTTAAATAATTTTTAAATTATTCTACAACTCCAAATTTACTCGTTGTGCATATAATGCGAGATTCGATGAGATTACTAAGAGCAATCATTAATAACAATTTGATAGAAGATTTTACCATGACAGCAGGATTTGTGGGTACCTTAATTATTTTTAGAGAAACGTTCCCAGATTGAAGAGGGCTAGGAATGTTCGAGCTATCAAAATTAGGCAAAGATTCAATACCAAACGAAACATCAGATAATTTCCACGAAGCGATGTATGATGTACACATTGTGCAAAAATTAGTTCGCTTCATTGGTAAAGAGTCAGAATTATCAACATACATGAAATCATTTAAAGAATGTATTTCAGAGCGACCTGAGAACGAAAAAATATTTTGTAATTTACCTAATTTAAGTGCCTTAAAAAATATTATATCACGGGAATTATTGAAAAAAATTGCGCAACAAAATATAACACGATTTCCTGAAATAAATGTACCTATCACAATGAAGGAGAAGAAGATGTGATTAATCACGTAACCGAAAAATTGGTGAATAGAAAACATAGAGTTCCTAAAAATAGGCAAGCATTTACTAAAATCATTATTGATTCAAAAATAAATGTTTAGTCAATCAAGTGATTATTTAATATAATAGTTAGAAAAATAAATAATATTACATTTATTGTTGATTATATTTTTTGTAGATTTATACGTATTATTTCATTAGCCTGTTGGAAATCTGAATTATTTTTGTATATGTTTAAAAATATTCGAATTATGTTATACGTACATGTGTTGTACAAATGTATAAATAAAATAAAGTTTATGTTACACGCTAAAACTACATTTTATTTTATATCTATCCCTATTGCAATATGTTTAAAATGCATCAGTATATATTAACGCAATTATTCACAATTATCATTCATGAATATGTGCATTCCAAAACACAGTTCAATTGAAACCCCCAAGAACCTAACGCTCTCGCTTATTTGAATCACGAGCGCTCGCTTGATGCGTTGCCACGATTCTCAGCCTTCCCTTCTTGCACTCCTCATACGCAATAATTCAGAAACTTATTATGGCAATAATTTAATAACTGTATGGCTACGCGTGTTTAATTTTTTCAATAAAATTTGTTACTTACCTTTTAATAATATGCTAGTTTTTCAAAAAGATCTGAATGGAGGGTTTTTAGTTATGCCTTAAAATGTGGTGTCCGCGGTAGCTCACTATAGGGATTACGTGTTAAACGTTGCAACTTTGAAGTCTTATATCTCGCTTTCGGTGTGGTAAATGATTCAAAAATTTCAATATGATACAGGTAATAATGTTAACTAAAAGTGGTATGAATATAAACGAAATCTAATTGGAAGTGCATTTCACGACAACTACCTTAAATATACATCAAAACGTGGATCGTAAAATTATTTACAAAACTTCTTACACATCTATTAGAAACAACCGACATTATGGAAATTGCAATGGTTCCCAAGGGGTTAAACACTCCCAAACATCTCAAAATTCCTATTACATATATGTGTCACGACGTAGACTCGGTGGCGGAATTTTCCACGGACCAGAACAAATATTTGTCAAGTTACCGCTTTTGAAAACACATCCCTCAAAGATGTTGCTAGTCCGTCGTTGAAAAAAATTAGTTTACACTTGTGAATTCCATAACGGTGTTGATGTCTGGTGTAATAAATGTAAAACTCCAGAAAAACTGTAAATGGCGTATTTTCTGTCATAATACTTCTCAAAACTTTACTAACACATTCCACTCTTCAAATTGTGAATTTTTATAGTCGAAATAGTTCATGCGCACCCAGAAGCATGTGATAGAAGGTTGTGGGCTGCTGAAATAAATTCAAAACTGAAAAAAACCTGTAAATCTTGCATATTTCTGTCATAATACCTTTCAAAAATTCATTAACACATCCCACTCTTCAAATTTCCAATTTTTTCAATTAAAATAGTCCATGCGTACCTAGAATCTAGCTATAAAAGCTTGTGGTAGACTGTAATAAATTTTAAACTCACATTCTTGAGTAATAATGCCTTTTAAAAATGTATTAATACATCCCCCTCTTGAAATTTCCGTTATCCATGAAAGTGAGTAATTGATGTATCATTAAAAACCTCCCGTTCATTATTCTGATTTTGAAAGTCCCAATCCTTTAACCAAAATAAAATCAATGCATACCGTATTTGAATGAATTTGCTATATTTTTTTCTGGGGTTCCAGTGAATATTTTGCGATTAATAAATATAACCAATCCTAGGACCTTCTCAGATCGATTGCTTCACACTGGAAAATTTTCAGTGGATGTAACGCACCGAACCGTTATTGATTTCACAAGTAAAAACTCGTTTTTTTTCATCGGCGGACTGTCAACATCTTTGAGGGTTGTGTTTTCAAAAACGGTAAGACAAATATTTCTAATAGTTCGTGGAATATTCCCCCACCGAGTCTACGTCGTGACACATACAGTGCTTCTCAAAAGCCCCCCCTCTTATTTTTGGAACGATTATAAATAAACAAGTGAAATTTGGAAACTGAATATTGAAGGTTGTGAACTTCCCTACTAGTGATGATAGATGACGAAATCGTCAAAGATGACGTCACAAGGCCATTGTGACCAATAATTTTAAATGGAACCCTACGGCAAGCGACACCTCTTTTAAAAGGTATCGAAAAAACCTATTCAATGATACCAATTTTGTTTGTGTTTATGGCAGTTTTGGCAACTCACTTTTAAAAAACGCAAAGCTGTGATGAATTAAATCAGTTAATACTAAAATTCCAAATTCAAGCTCCGCCTCTGGATAGTTGTCAAATAAGCTGACGTTTGTGTTAGTCTCCCTAATTCGACGTTTTTGTAATTGTCTAAGTTTTTGTACATTTAATAATTTGTGAATTATTGATCGAATGTTTAACTGTTTTAGCAGCTTTTGATACTTTTAATATTTTTGAACATTTTAATAATTTGTTAAACTGTTGTGAGCCGAACGTTTGAGTGCTTCAAGAAGCGAAATGTGCTTTAGGTGATAAAGTAGCAGCGATCCTAATTCTTGGTGAAACTGGACAAAATATTCATGCAGCAGAACGCATTTTTGATGAGAGGTTTCCCTATCGCCCCGTTTCGAGGACTTATTTAAGGGAGCTTATTCGTGAGTTTGAAACAACGGGTAGTATTAATGATGCGGAACGACCTGGCAGACCACAAATTTCTGATGAGAAAAAAATTGATATACTGGCAGAAGTAATAGTTAATCCTACTTCTTCAACAACTCACGTTGCATCTACCTGTGAAGTCAGTCGAAGTACAGTACACAGGGTGTTGAAAAAAAAACAAATTTCATCCATACGAATTAAAAATGGTTCATCAACTCTCAGACGATGACCCAGACAGAAGACTAGAATTTTGTGAAAATATGGAAACAGCCAGACTATGTCAAAAAAATTTGTTTGAGTGACGAAAGTACTTTCTATCTAAATGGAAATGTAAATACAGAGAATGTGAGGTATTGGAGTGACGCAAATCCTCACCTGTTTCGTGAAACACATACCCAATTTCCCCAGAAGGTGAATGTTTGGGCAGGTATCCTGGGAAACCACATCGTTGAGCCTCTTTTTTTAAATACTAATTTATCTGGTGAGGTTTATCTAGAGCTGTTGCAAAACGCAATAGAACCGTTAATCCTTGAAATTTTGGAAGATAATCCAGATGAATTCGACAATTTGGAAATAACATTCCAACAGGATGGTGCTCCTCCACACTATTTCTGAACAACCATTGTATTTATATTAGGAATTCCTATTTCAATAAAGATTTCATTTCAATAAAGATTTCATTACTGTGCAGTAAGACGGTATTTGGATGAGGAGTATCGTGGTAGATGGATTGGACGACGAGGTTCAACGGAATGGCCAGCTCGATCACCGGACCTCACACCTTTGAATTTTTTTTCTGTGGGGGTAC
Organism: Gonioctena quinquepunctata; assembly: GCA_018342105.1. NCBI lineage: Eukaryota > Metazoa > Arthropoda > Insecta > Coleoptera > Chrysomelidae > Gonioctena > Gonioctena quinquepunctata. Next base: position 234,098 of record JAFIRS010001745.1, on the reverse strand, counting down.
CTTAAAACGAAGGTTAACGCCACTGAACCTGACAATATTGACGTTTTAAAACAACGTATTGTTGCAGAATGTGAGGCTGTTTCCGCAGACACATTTGCAAAAGTACGAGAAGAGTATAAAAATAGGATATTTCACTGTCAGGAAGTGAATGGAGGTCACTTCGAGCAATTTTTTCAAGTAGATACTGATTCTTAAATCTGTTATTAATATCATACTGAATGGAATTTAAATTTTAATGTTTACTAATGAGCCATTAAAACTGCCATAAACACAAACAAAATTTGTATCATTGAATAGGTTTTTTCGATACCTTTCAAAAGAGGTGTCGTTTGCCGTAGGGTTCCATTTAAAATTATTGGTACCAATGGCCTTGTGACGTCATCTTTGACGATTTCGTCTTCTATCATCACTAGTAGGGAAGTTTACAACCTTTAATGTTCAATTTCCAAATTTCACCTGTTTATGTATAATCTTTCCAAAAATAAGAGGGGGGGAGGGGACTTTTGAGAAGCACTGTATATGTAATAGGAATTTTAAGATATTTGGGGGTGTTTAACCTCGTGGGAACCATAATTATGCAATATTCGTTGCTTGTAATAGATGTGTAAGCAGTTTTGTTAAAAATTCTGCTACCGTCCACGCTTTGATGTATATTTAATGATCTGTAATAAATGTGAAGGAAATTCTGTCACTCGCACGATCACTATATATTGTAAATTATCAAAAATACAGAGTGTATGGTGCAGCTTGAATCAAAAGCTGGAAAACCAGAACCGTAAAAAAAATTGGTTTGGGACGCAAATTTGTGATAAATGTGTACAAAATTCTGAACTAGGTTTTTTTGGAGTGTGCCATAAATGCTGGTGTAGTTTTAGGGACATCCAGAATTTCAAAGAGGCACCGCAAAAATACATTTCTTACCTGAATTGATCATTCATTAGATCGTAAGAAATTAACAAATTTTGATAAACCAAAACTGACCGCTTTTTACCCATTCATAATTGAAATTAGCCTTACACCCGAAGGAAGGAAGGCTCAAGACTTACTGAGTACAATTGGAATTTCGAGAAATGAAAAAGTCACTACCAGTCTTGCACATAGCGAATAAGAAGTGGGAACAAATCAAGAGTGGTCCAGTTCACTTATTGACTCTCCTCGCGCATATTTTTTATATTTCGTGCTGGTCGACACCATTCAACATCCAAACACATTGGAAATCGTTTATTGCGGCAAATTTTTTTTGTTTTTTTTTGCTAGGAAAGCTTCAACAATTGCATCCGACAGGTTATTCCTTTAAAATTCGAAATGTATGCTGTTGTCAAAAAAAGGTTCAATTATACTCTCATTCACATTCTCATAACGTTTACTATTGAAGTTGTGAGTAAGAATTATTGAAAAAAGTTAATTATTGATTACAATTCATCAAGAAGTGTCGAGAGATAAGTGGAAACACGATGTAATAGGTACTTATATATTATTTGTCCTTAGTTTATGATAAAAAATAATTGCATTACATGTATTCAAAGTTATTTATATATTTCGAGAAATTGAGTTCTTATTATGGAACATTAATATGCTAAAAAATCCCATTTCTATCATAATCCCGTTATTTGTATCAAAGCAAACTCGCTTGCGATGCATGAAAGTAAAAAGACGTTTTCCATCTGATGAATAATCACTCATTCTCAAATTTCGTTTGTCTATTCGAATCCTATTGATTCAATGATTCTAAAAGTGTTAACCCCTTTAGTGTATGACTTTCAATTTCAGTTTTTTTTATTTATTATTTGCTAAAGGAATATGTGTTATATTATTATTTCCACATAATTCAGTTTTTGTTATTATTCGAAATATATTTCCTATCTACCTCCTAACTACTTTCAATTGAGTCTGATCTTTATATCTAAGAGCATATATGATTGAAACATGTTTGTTATATGTTACAGAAACAGCAACAAAATTCTGTAAACTTGACAGGAAATTGTTACATTTGCATAAACCAAGAATAGGCGAGATCATTAATTTCTAGATAGGGGGGAAAAAAGGTGAAAATCAGGTATTTTAATTACCATCCCATACACCAATTCACATTTTTCAATTTTGTTTAAATACCCTTACGATGAAACTGAAAAATAGTGACACTGGCAACTCGCTGATTGCGGAGAGTTCCAGGAATTACGTCGTTGCCAAGCGTTATTCATAATATTTCTTGACAATAAGAGCAGGCCGAAAAAATAATGACATAGCACTCGGTATACATACATTTGATTCAAGTATGACTAAATCAAGAACAACTATCAAATACGAAGTCTTCATTTCAATATAACATGCTGATATAAGTTCTGATTTATTCATAGGATGAAAGAGAATAACGTTTCCTCAGAATTTCCGCAAAATAGTGACACTGGCAACTCAGGAAAATGCCAAATCAATGGACTTATGACTACAAAAAAAGCAGCAATAACGCTGTGTTTGAATATCTCACTGAATTTGAGGGTTTTAGAGCAGCGTTTATTCGAATATTACACAATATCTTCTAGGAAAAACTATGCATATATAATATTGTATCACTATATTTCAACATCAAGCACATATGAAGCAAATTCGTGAGTTTGTGATCTCGCCTATTTAGAAGCACCGAGTACCTCTAGTAAAAGTTGACAAGAGAGCTGCCAACATTAAATCAGTTTCTGCTGGTGTGGGAGTGGAAGAAATATAATTTATATTGTCAATTGGCATAGCACAGTCCACAGTACTGGACAAATCATTTTCTGCTCTTGCAAAGTGGATGCCGTCCAGCATGTGGCTGTAAAAAGAATGGTCTAGAAAACGAATGCAACAATTCTTCACCGACCTGTGACAATGGAGACTTTCAAATCAGAAATTCCATTCCTCACGACAGCTGACTACAAATACCTATACAATGGTGTATTTTGGTTGAATAACCATTAAGAATAACCACTTCCCTGGCTAATGCCTCGACAGACGTATTACATCCGATGGATGACCGTATATTACAAATGTTTGTTGCAAAATGGATAGACTATCACTCATGCTGACCACCTGTAGAACGGTTTCGTGGTATTTGCCTCTCATAAGTACAGGGTTGGTCAAGCAGACAAATGACTAATGCCTGCGTACCTGATTGAAGCGATCAAAATCTATGCATTTCTTAGTTTTCGTAGGTATTGCATCAGCAGAATGGGGACCAAACACCATTAGCTGACGACATCTCAACTAAACTACTGCAATTAACATTACCAACTTCGACATGTTATCCAGAATATCAGGATGGAAATCTGTAATAGGAGACAGAAGTCTATAACATATCAAGTGGCAGGCTATAATTTCATTGAAAATGAGTAACGTTTCATTCCTCCTGACTACAAATACCTATACATTAGGTGTATGTTGGTCGAAAATCCAGAAGAAAAAAAACAACTACCGCTCGGGCTAATGCCTCGACAGACGTAGGATTACATCCGATGGATCATTCTATACATATTCTTTCAGATGTGTATTCTTTGACACCGTGAATTCTCCAAATTTGGTTTTTTTCTGAAAGATTTCATCAATAAAGACTTTAACATTTTCCCAAATATTTACAGAGAACTATCAATTCAATCTCAATTCCGATCAGAAATTTTTTATCGGTAAACTCGAACATTCACTAATCCCAATTCTCTTGAGAAAAAACTTTATTTTATAATTTCAGTGATTTTTTTTTCTATAACTATAACTGTATTTATAATAGCGTAATCCAAGAAACACTTCTGATGATATTCATATTAAATATAGCGATATACAAAGAATATCAAGAAACTTGTATAATTCACAAAAAACAAGAAACTTTTTTTTGGCAATGTATTCCTTCCTATTCAGCGGCACCAAAATGTAATATTCTTTACGGAATCTGGACTTTGAATGAATTTCTAATATCTTTTGCAAACTATTTCAAACATTTCAAATTCGGGGTTCAAATAATTATCTGCCCCTTGACTTACCTTTCTGATTTTGAATAATCGAAAATAAAAAAGGTTATTAGATAAAATTATCAAAATCAACTTTTTTAGTGGGCTTAGAAGTTTCCAAGAATTTTTCGTTTAATCCATTCGACTATATCATTTCAAGCCAAGATGGAGTGGAGAATGGATTTGACAAGATATTATAATATTCGATGATCACTGGTTTATTTTTAAGAGTGGTTGAAATTGAGCTGATGTTATGATGCATTAATTCATTAGATGTTATAAAAAACGAGATATGGCGTTGATATTTCTGTTGAGCTAAATTGAGAAAAATTTTAACCTCCTTACTTTTGATTGAGTGGGTTACAAAAATATCAGCAAAATGGTAAAATCCAATACGAATTTCTTTACGAAAGATTGAAAGAAAAATATTCCAGTCATTGCCTTAGGATTTTGTCTACATTTCTGGTATATGATGGAAACAATCCATTATCGTTGAAAATGCATGATGATCTGAACTCACACTGACACTGACAATAATTCTACAAGAAATCGAACAGTAGAAATTGCATTTTCTATAAACTAATGGTTGAATTATATATAGGTAAAGGTACGATCGGACAACACGAATAATAGTGCTGTTGCATTTTGTAGCTAGCAACCAAGTATTCATAATGCTTGCGATTAACGGAGATATCGTTAAATGGAAATCGTGGAAAATTGTAGAAAATTCGAATACGATCCTAGCCATGGCTTGGTTTGAACCAGTTTCAAAACACCCTGCTGAGGTGAGAACACCGCGCGGCGCTGTTAATCAGTAGCCGACCTGAATTTGGTTTTCGGATGCTGAAGTAGGCAATAAATCATTGGTGAAGGCAATTCCCAGGCTAAGTTTGAGTCCCCCCCTGTCAAACCATCTGTTTTTTATAGGAAGTACATCTTATTGGCCATTCTTCTCTAGGGTAGGTAATTAGCCCTTGATGTTAGTGCTAGCGTATCTGGGATTTCCTTAAGTATATATCAAACAAGTGGAAACGACGTATATGTCAGGTCTTATCAATAATGGTTTGCCCACTTCGCCATCCGGAAACGTTCCAAGCATAGAGTGTGCTTCAGCATCAAATATTCGATCGCTATGTTCTTCCATTGGTCTTTCACTGCTTCAGCATAAGTAGTAATCATATCGTGATATTACCGAATGTATCATTGAAGGCGGGGTTGCCATTTATCACTTTTTGATATAAATTCTCATTGGCTTTAGGAAAAAATATACAAATTAATGGTATATATATATATATATATATATATAATATATTATATATATAAATAATATTAAACTATTCAATAGCATATATAGGGTGGTCTGGAAAATAGAATAATTGACCAAAGAGAGAAGTACCCTCAATATTTATTCCAGAGCAAAATAAAAGAATATTACTTTGAATTTAAAATATAAGTTCAATTCTATTGTTATCAATTTTTAACATTTCTGAAAAGCAAAATATTCACTTGTTTTTCAGCAATATTTGTAACGCATCTTTATTAGTCGATTATAACACGATCTTTGATTTTTCAAAGAGAAAACATTCCAAGCAAATAATTTGAATAAAAATGCATTTGCATTAACTTTTCCTTACTGTATATTCGTCACAACATATTCACCATCACTTTCCATACATGTAGGTGTTCTTGAAAAAAAATTGCCCTAATACATTTTTAATAACGTCTGAAGTTATATCTTGATTTTCCTCTATAGCCCTCTCCAAATGGTGAACATTTTGAAGCTTATGTAGGTATACCTTCTGTTTCAAGTAGTAAAAACCGAATATCTGTCGATTACTTTTACATTAAAATTATTATTTATTGTCTCACATCCCTCGTACTATGGCATGGCAGCAATTCAAACTTATATATAATTTTCAATTCTGACTTAAATTTTTTATCTTACTTTTTTCTGTGAAATACATATATTTTTTTTAATTTTCCAACTATCCTGTACATGCTATTTCGAATTTTCTAATATTATATATATCTGTATATTGATAGATTGATAAACTCGGCCACCGTTTGACTAATCACCATGAAAATTGGCACATCTATTTTATCCATTTTTTTTAATCATCACTAGATGGCGCTGCAGCGTATCAACTTGTACACTGTCACCCGATCGCCATGGAAATTGGTATACACAAATATTTGAAAACAAAGAATATTTTCGCGCTACTCATTGTTTTATAACTAGCATAACGAGATAATGGTATAACGGGAAACGGGTTAACGGAAAGCGGCCAAAGTTGGAGGCATAACACAAAAACAAAACATAGGAAAAATACATATTTTACGTGGACGGTAACCAGCTAGTATATATATATATATATATATATATATTATATATATATATATATATATATATATTGAATAAACTACTATATACTATATATATATATATATATTCTAGTAGTTTAGTCAACAAGTGCTTTTTTTTAACTTTTTTCAGCGGTCTCGTAAAAATATAAACAAGGTGTCATTCGATTCGAAATAGCATTTGGATGATTTTTAAAAAAATGAAGTTTCGCTCGCAAAAATTGCAAAAGTTATAAACAATTTACTGAAAAAAAAGAGGACATTTGTTTATTTGTAAATATCTCAGAAACTAATTGATAATTGAAATCTTGAAAAAGATTCAAAAAGAGGGGGAAATGTCCTGAAAGAAAGTCCCTACTAGCGGAACTGTAGGACCAATATTTATAATTTTCCCAGAGAGGTGAAAATACCGCCGAAAACGAGTAATCTGGCTTGCGCAAGCCACGACCACTTAGGACACTTTAACAATGAAAATTATTTAAACATTAAATATGAAAATTAAGGAATGAAAAAATTCAGCCACTTACTGTATAGATGAATAAACAATAAATCCATCGGCAAAAAATATTTATCGCGATTTTTCAATTAGTTATGCAATAGTTAATTAACAATTTTTTGGTGCTTGAACATGAACATTGCAAGTGTGAAATTGTTAATTTATAAATTTGAGATTTTTTCCTTCCTTGGAGCTATTCTTGGAAGGCCGTTGAAAAAATTAAAGAAATTTTATTTTTCAGTTTTTTTAACAATTTACGTAGTTGCAAAATTATTCATTAATTTTTTTTTCCTTATATTTTTAATGATCCGTTTCTTATTTTCGAAAGCTGCATATAATTGATTTTTTTTCAATTTTCATATTCTATTATTTAAAAAATTGTTATAAACAAATGCGTTGTTTATGAGATAATTGAAAAATTAAACTTGAAATATTTTTCCAGATATCAGTAAATTATTCAAAAACTAATAGAGTGAGACTCAAATCTAAAAGCTCAAATTGTTTTTTAATGAACGTTGAATGACAAGTTACTGAAGTGTTTTCATATTTGGAATCGTTCATAAGATATTTAAACATTAAAGCTAAAAATATTTTTTCTCAAAATATTTTTTATAAACAATTGCAATAAATTAAATACATAATTTGGTAACAACTTGAGTTTTAAGCTGAATTTGTTCTTTGATTAATGGAGAATAAATAAGTCTCAAGTGTTTTAATCGTATCTCCATCAGTTTATAAATTATAATCATTTAAATTAAGAAAAACCAGGTGAGAATGATGAATTTACGGAGAACGGTAATTATAAATTTCGATAAAAAATATTTAAAAAAATATTTCTCCTAAAAAACAACTCTTTGTTGTTTTTATTACATTTAGCAGTAAAAAAATATGAGGTAAAAATTTATTTGTTTATAACAAATTGTTTATTAAATAAACAATGAAAAATTAAATAAAACCAACTTTTTTTTCAATATCTAAAAGCATGATAAATTATGATTTGAAAAAATGGTTAATTAATATTAATTATAAGTGGTAGAAAAAAATTTTAATTAACAAATACGTTTTTAAGCAATTTTTTTCAAGGAAATTTTTTTTTTTAATCATTATTGGTGAAATTGGGATTCCAAAAAAAAAATTTAATTATCTTATGAATAACGCATTTGTTTGAAAAATTTTTCAAACAATAGGAGATAAAGATTGAAAAAATCATTTTTATGCAGCTTCCGATAATAAAAACCGGATCATTGAAGATATAAAAAAAAATTCAATGATTAATTACAGTTTTTAATTTTACTACGTAAATTGTTAATAAAAAACTGTTTTTTTTTATTTGTCCAACGGGGATCTATTCTGAAGCCTTTAATAAAAGCTCCAAGAAAGGAAAAAATCTCAGATCTATAGTTTAACAATTATCACACTTGCAATGTTCATGTTCGAAAAGAAAAAAATTGTTAATTAACTCTTGCATAACTAATTGAAAAATTGCGATAATTTTTTTTGCCGGCGGATTATTGTTCATTCATCTATCCAGTAAATGCCTCAATTTTTTCATTACCTAATTTTTATATTCAATATGTTTAAAAAAAATCGTTAAAGTGTCCGAAGTGGGCGTGGCTTGCGCAAGCCAGAGTACCCGTTTTCGGCCGTACTTTCACCCCTCTGGAAAAATTATAAATATTGTTTCTACAGTTCCGGGAGTTGGAAATTTCCTCTTCTTTCTGAATCTTATGGTAGATATAAAAATCTCGATTAGTTTTTGAGATATTTGCACAAAACCAAACCCCCTTTTTTCAGTGAATTGTTTATAACTTTTGCAATTTTTGCGAGCGGAACTATATTTTTTTCAAAAATCATCTACATGCTATTTCGAATCGAGTGACATCTTGTTCATATTTTTCCGAGACTGCTGAAAAAAGTCGACCAAAAAAGCACTTGTTCACTAGACTATAGCTGACCCGACAGACGTTGTCCTGTCCGAATTTCTATATTCCCTGATTTTGTTTTTCCTGAAAACTCTCGTCCGCGTACAATTTCTTTTGTCCTATGTTTTTTTTGTGTGTACCATCTAGGTTATGCCTTTGACTCTGCCCGCTTCCGGTTATCCCTTTTTCCCTTTATCCCATTTTTCCGTTATACAATTTTCCAGTTATCCCGTTTTTCCGTTTTCCCGTTTTCTCATTATTTCGCTTTCCCGTTATCCCGTTATCGCTTTCTCCGTTATCCCGTAATCCTATTATTTCCTTTTTACGTTGATCCGTTTACCGGTTTTCCTGTTATCCCGTTTTCCCGTTATCCCGTTTTTCCGATCGTTATCCCGTTTTCCCGAAAAAAAATAGCCAAATCGCTCTAGCTGTTCTCAAGTGAGTTTGCCAACACATTCATTTACTGGAAATTTTTTTGTCCTGGAAAAGTTTTCTGGAATATATATATATATATATATATATATATATATATATATACAGTGACCGGCAGAAAGTACGCATCATATGGGAAATTCTTTTTTAATAAATTTTGACAATATGATATGTCAATCGCTTCTGCATCAGCAACGCCAAAAGACGTTGTACAGTGCCGTTCGTCTTTTCGTGTTTGGAATGAAATTTAAAAAAGTTGAGAATTATGTTTTAAAACACTTAGTTGGGAAAATATCGAAAAATGTTATTCGAAATAGTTTTTCAGAACGTTATTTTATAGCTATGTACAGATTTTGAAAAAAATCTGAGATAAAAAAATCAAAATCAATTTTTTGTCATAATAAAAATTTCAATTTGGAAAAATACATTTTAGACAAAGAAACTCATTAGTAAGGCCAACAGTAATATTTCAAATGATATTTTGTAAATATTCGAAGCTACTTCTATTTTAATCGAAAAAAATCAATTTTTTGTCATAATAAAAATTTCAATTTGGAAAAATCTATGGATTCCCTGTATTCAGCTGCTTCATAACAGGTCACTGAAATATCTCCAGGACATTATAATCCCGATACTGTTCATTATTAATAAAGATGGTTCTTTGTCAATAATAAACAGTATCGGGATTATAATGTCCTAAAGATATTTCTGTGACCTCTTATGGAGCAGCTGAACACATGGCAAATCCACAGATTTTAAATTTTCTTCGAATAAAATAGAAGTAGCTGGTGAATCTTTACAAAATATTATTCAAAATAATACTCTTGGCCTATACTGATGAGTTTCCCTGTCAGAAATGTATTTTTCAGAATTGAAATTTTTTTTATGGCAAAAATTTATTTTTATTTTTTCATCTCAGATTTCTTCCAAACTTGTACATAGCTATAAAATGTCGTTCTTAACAACTTTTCCAAATGATATTTTTCAATATTTTCCCAAATAAGTGTGTTTTAAGACATAATTTTAAAATTTTTTAAATTTCCCGCCAAACAAGAAAAGACGAACGGCACTGTACAACATCTTTTGGGGTTTCTTTTGATGCAGAAGCGATTGCATGTATCGACATTTGTCAAAATATTATATTAAAAAAAATTCCCATATGATGCGTACTTTCTGCCGGTCACTGTATTATATATATATATATATATATATATATATATATATTCCAGAAAACTTTTCCAGGACAAAAAAAAATTCCAGTAACTTTTCTAAAATGTTTTTTTACCTCAAAAACCTTATTCGGAGTATAACGAACATTCATAAAACCATTTGCCAAATTGGTCAAGCCGTTGTTTTTATAAAATAAAAAAAATGTTACCCTGACCGGGAGTCGTTATTGCTGGGTAGGCGACAGTGTAACTGCTGAGCTATCTCCTCGTTTGGTAATAAATGACTCGATAGTCTTTTTCTTCGCCAAATTTCTTATATACACGAATTTTCCAATTTCCGGGCAACTTTCCTAATTTTTCCGTATCAACCATCCTCGGGCTATTACGAACATTGAAAAAAAAAAAGTCAAGTTGGTCCAGCCGTTCTCACGTTTTGCGCTTACAAAGAATCGAGATAAATTCATATTTTATATATATATATATATATATATATATGTATATATATATATACATATATATATATATATATATATATGATTCTTATCTTATACTTTTTGTAAAACCACATTAATTGCTCTCACGATTGCTTGAAATGTATCAATACCATTTTTATGTAATACAAATTTTGAAAAATTCCATTTATATATAATATATATATATATATATATATATATATATATATATATATATAAATATATGAATAAATAATTATATATCATAAATAATAACAAAAATAAAAATCATATCACACGATTCTAGAATTACCCTTTCCTGATCGGGTGTACTTTTCATTTTACACCTCTTGGCATGTAATATACTTTGAAAGCCAAAATGCTCTATGTTTGTACTGGAAATTTTGAATAGAAGATTCGATGAACGTTTTGAGATTATGGATCTGGAAGTTATTACATGTCCATGAAATAAATGTAGTACATTCCATACGTCGGGATTCCCGTTACATAATTATTATTCGTTGAGCTCAATTTTTTATGAAGAATGTCTCCTACATTTTCCTAAAAAATACAGTTTTTTTTGACAAAACTATCCAAAAACCTCAAAGAATACCGGTGTAGTGACGTATTATTCAGACATAAATCAGCAGGCCTGGAATTGGTCACTAGCAATATGTTTTCATGATAACTTCCCCACTACAAAATTCGTTCGTACTCCTACCTATGGTCGCAGCTTAGACTATTATGATTTTTTCTATTATAAACTAAAACGCTCAAATATTCTGTGTACTAACCTAATGGGGAATTTTCACATAATATTTTTTTCTGGTTTTCCACAACAGCCTGCAAGTGCTTCTGGTACTCCCTTGACCCGAAGAAATTACAAAGTGTCTGACTTTCGTTTACTTTGATTATCTGTTTCAGTTTTTCCGGGTGGATGGAGAATTGAGAGATACCTCTTCTCAATGCATTACAGATGAAGTTTCCAATCGAGAATAAGGGCAAACTGGGCAACGATAATTTTCTCTGGAGAAGGTTTGCTCTAGATAAACCGCTGGCATGTTTCTGTATGGCCTTGAATGCGTGTAGAGAAGCCTAAAAGTAATCTTGTATTTTTACCGAATTGACATGAATACAACCTCATAAACTCACTGATGAACATGAATTAGTTAAGGTTTTTGCAAAGTTATACATCACAAGGAATTTTGAAAGTGTCTGGAAATTTTGACTGATCTGACAGGAAATTTTATAAGATTTTTGTTTCTCTCATAATAATTTGTATACAGGATCAAGGAATATGTGAACCTTCAGATCACGTCAAAATTGTCAGTCTTCAGTCCTACTCTTTTCCGTTTCATGTGACCAAATTTTTGTCATGAATTCCATACTGAGAAATGTAAGTCTTTTGAAAAAATCCGTAAGTTGATTTCCATAAGCCCATGACAATAAATAAAGCCGAATAATATGTTTGTTTCAGCTAGCCCAAAAACGTCCTTTGTTGAACATACTGAAGTTCTCACCTTCCTTCCCAAAACTCATTAACTTAGCAGTAAGATATCCTCTTCAAGTCGAGCATATACATTTTCTCACCACATCATCCAAACAATATATGAATAAAATGAACGAGAAGTGTAGCTGGCTCATTTTTTCGAAAAATAAAATCGTTTCTTCTCCGCTAACTAGAATAACATATAGAGCGAATCACAAATTTCGCAGGTGCTTCAGCCAAAATGCTTCTGGAAGAAGTGGGCGGGACAGGAAGAGACAACTCGATAAAAGAAGTCAACAAAAAAGAGATACCCTTCGTGAAGAAGAATGTATCACAACAAAAGAGGAAAAGTGCAAAAAGAAACATACGCCGAAAAAACAGGATATCAAGTTCACAGTCAATCTCAATAATGTCATCAATGAACTGAATAAGAAAAAGAATTTGGAGAAGCAACAGGGAATAAATAAAATTAACAATTTCATTTTTAAGCCCATAGATTGCAGAAGTTGTTCCCAGAAAAAGAAAAGTAGCTTGAAAAATTCAAACCATATCAATCAGAAACGAGCTAATTCTTCATATTCAGTTACGAAAAAAATGTATCCCAGATATGAGAAGAAACAAGAAAAATTCCAGATTTCGAAGTCATACAATGAAACGGCACCTTACAATCCACGAGTAGAGTTACTCTCAATCCTGGGCCAGAATAATGATGAGAGAAATAAGATATCGCTAATAAAAGGAAACCCACATTTTTTCAACAAGAGAAGCACCATTCCATTATTCCTTCTAGTGAAATGCAGTTCTGATAAATCAATAGGAAATTTCGCTAAAAATATCAAGTATAAAGTTGGTACTAACGAAGCCTTCATGAAAGTTTATAGTGGTACAGCTAAGAAGAATATTCGGAGCTCTTTTGAAAACCCTAATCAATACTTATTCAGTCGTCTGAATAATCCAAAAACGAAGTTTGAAAATGACCTTAGTCGGCCCCAAATATCAAATATGAAAAAAATGCAAATATATCGTTACCCAGCATCTTACTCGGCCGATTCGAATAACCAAACTACTACGTCAGTACTAGCCGTAACCATCTACGAAATGTTAAAACCATTAATAGAACAGGAATATCTGCAGTATAAAGAAGTCAAGGAAGGTAAATGTAGAGGTCTTGCATGTAATTTGACATTTCGTCAGAGTCAGAACACTCATCCGCTGATATAAAAATTATCACCATCGAGATTTTCATCACAAAAACACATAGAAATGGAGAAAGTAGATCACTAGTTCTTGTCGTACTAATAGGAATTTCCATTAGAAAACTATAATATAAGAGACGTATATCTTGACAATGGCGTATAAGTGTTCTGACTCTTATTTACAGAAACTTCAGTAAATGTAGTTTTAGCCTTTATGGGTTGAGCGATGAGTTTAGGATATTCTTAGTCATCATGTAGGTACACTTCGGAGAAGTTGGCATTGACAAAGACGAACAAATTGTTATTGGGTCCAGAATGGCTGACATCGATGTCTTTTGGGTATTTTTGCGAATAATTCTGAAAATAACCATTTTATATTCAAAATGAATGAATTACTTTTTTGTGCATGTCAACACTGCCTACAAAAAAGGTTTTTTATATAATTATTCAGAAAACTGAGTATATCCAAATATAAGAACAAAAATTGAATCAAACTGAAACTCAATTCATTACACCAGTCTGTAGATCTAAAATTGATCGATTTAACGTAACAAATATTACAGGTATCTGAGGGTTCAAAATGACAGGGGGGGTTCATACATGATAAATACATGAAAACGTACAGCCAGTTTTGCCCTATTTTATATATATATATATATATATATATATATATATATATATATAAGAGTGTCGGAAGTATTTGCTGACTAGTTAGGTACAAAACTAGGGATATTGGGGTAAGCAGCAATGAAAAAGTGAACTCTTTAAGGTTTATCCAAGCTTTCGGAAATGTTTATTTCCATCATCAGGGAGACTACAATAGATGAAAAAACCAATAGTAATACATATTCAAGTGCGAAACAATATGCTACTTACAACTTTGTTGAGGTTGGTTTCGGTGATGTTGAACATATTCATCTAACTTAGTGATACAAAAGGAAAATACAATGTCATATAATAAAAAAATATATAAAAATTAAAAAAATATAAAAAAAACATTAACCATTCGATCGAAATCTCTTATTTATTGTCCTTAGATATCAATCAAAATTGACAACAATGTAATATAAAATAATAGTTCTTTTTAACATTACCGACACCTGGTAACATAAGTTGGTACTAATCTACCAGTTGGCAATAATGTTACTATTTCCAAGAGACACCCGTCAGGTGTCGTTGGCTTAAATATAATTGCGAGTACATATTTATATTTATATAATTTTAAACAACGCTAATGTGATTGTAGTAACTTTGAACTTCGTTTCATTCTTCGATCTACGGTTCTTTTCCTTTTGTATCACTATGTTAGATGAATAGGTTTAACATCATTGAAACCAACCTCAACAAAATTGTAGGTAGCATATTGTTTCGCACTTGAATATGTATTACTATTGGTTTTTTCATCTATTGTAGAAATAAACATTTCCGAAAGCTTAAAGAGTTTACTTTTTCATTGCTGCTTACCCCAATATCCCTAGTTTATATATATATATATATATATATATATATATATATATATATATATATATATGAAAGAGAGGAATATCGAGGGGACAGTTGAAAACAAAATGGAAGGAATTTAATGGACATAACCCTCAGAGAAAACCGTAGACACGTTTTCTACCAAGTGTTGTTCATCCTGGCACTTCTCCACCGTACTGATGAGGGCCGAGAGCCCGAAACACGTGTCTACGGTTAATACTTTTCTCTGAGGGTTATGTCCATTAAATTCCTTCCATATATAGATCCCTTTTTCATTTATATATATATATATATATATAAATTCAGTTTTCGGACTATAGAATTTTCCAATTACGTTTTAGAGAGAAGTTGTCCACGTAAAAGTTGTAGGGATTGAAAAGACCTTTTATTGAATTTTGGTATGCGTTGAAATCGATAAATAAATTCTCGAGATAATGGCAACCGTATTGTTTGCACTACTTCAGAAATGTTTATAACTTTTGCGATAATTGTTATAAGTGACGTATAACACGTTGAAGAGCATTATGGGTCTTAATAAGTGTGCCAAATTTCAGCTAGATCGGTTTAACAATTTATGAAAAATTGCATTCGTTTATCCGAAATACCGTTTATTTAAATAATCGTCGTAGGCAAGATAATGGATCTAGAGATGATTGACAACGTGGAATGGATTCTTGAAATGTTGGATTTCCAGATAGGTTGAAAAAATGTGTTAAAAATCTGTTGTTAAAAAGACCGTTTGAAAGAGTTTGTTTTTTTGCTTATAATCAAATGGAATAACTCTATTATTTTTATGATATCGGCTTATAATTAGGCTCATAAAAAAGCTTGGTAGAAAACACGCAGTAAAAAGACAATCTTTACGGCAATAGGACCAAAAAAATTTTTTTGTTTTTTAAATTAAAGTTGAATTTTCTACAGATTTTCAATGAAGACCTAAACTCTATGATTCAGTTGGTCCCATTTGGACTTGAAAACAAAATCCACCCCTAAGAGTAGGAAAATGGGAGATGATTGTTGGTTAACCCACTGAATTTTTACTTCTCAATCGATTCTACCACGCATAACTTTGTACTCGATTATCCCATTTAAATTATTCTTCTCTATTAACCACGAAATGAAAGGAGGAGGTTCTCTAGTCGACGCGTATATTTTTTTTATTCATTTTTTTTCATGTATGACCACGCATAACTTTTTACAGAGTAGTCGGATTTCGATGATTCTTGTTTTAATGGATAGGGCATACTTTCTGTTGAAACTTGGCACACATACGTAGTTCTGATGACGCTACAACATAATCGAGGTCCGGAGTTAATCCGATGATGGAAACGAAAGACAGTCGAGGGATCTCCTCAACGGTTCACAGCAGCTACCTCGTGTTTGGGGTAATCTGTACATATATAATTACATGTTTTGAATGACTGACTCACTGATTGACTGATACCACTGGTCCTGAGAGCAAAAATTTTGACAGCATTTTTTTTTGATATTCCATCCCTGAAGGGGTGAAAAGGTGGGTGAGAACGGGGGTGAAAGTGAAAGTACAGTTGGCTTCGAAATGATTTTTTTAAAATACCCCAAAGGGGTAAAATGGGGGTTGAAAGTCTGTATAGTTAGTTTTAAAGTTAGGAACATGAAAATTGGTGTTTGGGGGGTCATTGTTACAAATAAAAAATACGTGTTACGGTGCTTTTGGAAATTCAACCCCTGAAAGGGGTGATATTTGGGGGTTAAGTTTGTATAGGAATTCCTCCAGTTTTCAAGCTGGGGTCATAAAAATTGGTATCTGAGGTCTTTGTTACGAATAGAAGAGATATGTTTTTCAGTTCATTTCTATGATTGCATCCAAATTAGTTATATTTGAGGGATTGCAGGGTGTTAAACAAAAAAGAACTATTCTACGTCTTCGCTAACGTTTCGCGATTATATTTCTCGCTTCTTCAGAGCTATAATATGAATAATAAAAGTTTTGTTAGTTCACGACTACATTGGAACAATGCATTTATAGCAGAGCCGGCCTTAGTGAGCGCGAGGCCTGGGGCCAACTTGTTGTACGAGGCCCTTATATATTTTATTTATTGATAAATTGATATTTTTATACTTTGAAGAAATGCCTACTCAATGTTCTCATTTATTCATCTTCCCCTCACTACCTATCGGAGGGCGTGCCTACTAAATATATGTTCAAAATACAAAATACATAATTTAAATAAATAATTTATTTGGCGAGAAAAACACTCCTGAATGTTTTGACAATGACAATATAATAATCAATACTAGATAAAATTATATGAGAAAGGTAACAAAATCTAAACAAAACAATATATAATATATTACGTAATATACCTACCAATAACGAAAACGAAAATAAAACTCTGAATATTCAAAAACAAAACATGTAAAACTCAAAATAAAATAATAATTTGAATTCTTTCACTGAGTGAAAATGAAACGTGAAACGTACATGTGAGACTCATGAGATCTTGTGAAAAAATCACACGCCTAGCTTTAATTTTAGAAAATTCATCTATAATGGCATCAAACTCCAGCCTCGCACATATATCGGACTATATCGATGATGTGGCTAATGAACTTAAACGATCTTAAGACATGGATGTGCATAAGTAGGTCTTGATTAATTTCAGAATTTCAGAAAATGACCTTTCCGCACTAGCAACTGTAACAGGAATTGTTAAAAGTACCCTATATGCGATGAAAGTAATGGGAAACGGATTTGTCAACAAGTCAATTGCAGTTAGTGTTTCTGGTGGCAAAACTTCTCTCAAAAT
Source organism: Gonioctena quinquepunctata (assembly GCA_018342105.1). Classification (NCBI taxonomy): domain Eukaryota; kingdom Metazoa; phylum Arthropoda; class Insecta; order Coleoptera; family Chrysomelidae; genus Gonioctena; species Gonioctena quinquepunctata. Next base: position 216,339 of record JAFIRS010001745.1, on the reverse strand, counting down.
TCTCAGTTCGATTAATTGTTCTGCTCCATCTACATCCCGATGTTCCCCACTACTGAGATACAAATCCAAATCAAAAGCATTTTTTCAGATCTTCATCTAATTTGTCGCAATTTTGAAATATTATATAAAAAACCGAAATGTTTCGGCCCATAATAACGATAATAAATCTGTCGCGACTACATAAACACCGATGGCTGGTCAGGTTGACGAGAGTCCTATCGATATCTGAAGTCTAGCAACGTCGGGCGTGGTTAGTACTTGAATGGGTGACCACCGGACAAGGAAGTTCCACGTTAAATATCCTAACAACTGTAGCGTAGTGGCATATTCGCAGCTGCAGGCGTCTTATCAATGAGCACGAGATAAGACGATAGATATGCCGTCCTTCGGAGGGGACGTTAAGATGTCGGTCCCGAGTTCATTTGATGTTGAGCTCGTTAAAGAACCCCACCTCTGAATCAGCAGAAGATTCGGCAAAATTTCCGGTTGGGAGGAGTGTGCTTACCGGCGTCGGTGTCATGGTAGCAGAAATAGGCCGACGTTAAATAAAAAAAGAAGGAAGGAAGGACTACATAAACACGTTCACGTTAATGTCGTCAATATAGGTATAGTTTTCCCATTATCAATTGCAGAAGCATAAAAAAAGTCTTGCGGGGAAATCCTGTGAGCAGCAGTGGCGGAGATAACTAATTTTATTTAGATATTTTAATATCCTAAAACGTATTTCGATCGGCACACACCAAGGCCACAGACGCTACTGGTTTTTAATCTTTCAGAGCTATTAGAACAGAAATATAACGCGTGATTTATGACCTCCCATCGTATAAACACACCTCCAAGCATTGATGTCCGACTTGATTGGCCCAGACGAATCGGTTGTAAAACAGACAGCAGTCACTCAAGTCCACGTTGACCAGCGGGCTCTTTGAGCCGACGGAGTATAAATATTCAGTTATTATTCAACGACTGGATCAAATAAAACTCTTTACTCAACATGTGAACGGTTAAACATAAATACGAAACTATGATGTTGAACGCAACTAATGACTAATAACATGTCGTTCTAATACGTGATCATCCTAAATGTAGATAGGCGGGAGAGTGGTAAGGCCTAGAGTACAGTTCCGTACTTAGGAGCTTGGTTCCTCTCTGTTAAAGAAAAGCAGGCGTTGCGAGCATTAACTAGAAATTGAAATTTCTGAAGAGTGCACAAAAAGGCCATTCTTTATCAGAATTTAAGTAGTAGCAGAAAATTCATAATGTGTGAAAGTTTTTTTAAAATTGTAATCAGTGATTTTATTAACGAAACGAAACCTTCGGTAGCGCGAGGCCTCTAGAGGCGCGTGGCCCGAGGCCGGCGCCCCGCTTGGCCACCCTTAAGGCCGGCTCTGATTTATAGTTCCGTACGTAAAGAAAGTCAACCTACCTTAGGCATAATCAATCGTACAAAGTACTTCGTTGAGGTTGTTCGAAATATGCATTGTTGCAAGTCATCGTTGAACATATGTCAATGGATCTATTGTTGAAAATCATAATCTAATATATGCTTAACAATTGGCATTCAAGTGTGATTAAAACAATCAGGTGTGAAACATCGATAAAATAAAAAAAGATGCGAGTAACGAAATGGTTTTTAACATTTACAAATGCTGGGTGGATCTGTATACTTTATACATTTGAGGTAGGTTCATGTTCATCATCGACCGTTTTCACAATTTTGGAATTTTTTCCTGTTGTACTGTGATATTCGAGTGACTGAGAAAGCAAATATATTGTTGTAAATCCTACTGAGGTATTCAATGTCTGTTCGTCTATTGGTTGCATTTCTGTGACTATTTATATATATATATATATATTTATATATATATATATATTATTTCTAAAATAAGTCTTCCACGTTCGTTGTCTTGTCTTCGTAGATTAAAACTGTTGTGTTGTCGAAATTGAAATGATGTCTCTGCAATCATTTGTGTGTTGTTCGACTCTATTTTTCAATAATTGTTTTGTTTGTCCAATATATGTACTATCACAATTCTCGCAATCGATTTTGTATGTAACGTTTGACTTTGACTCTTTGGGTAACTCATCCTTCACTCTAGGAAGTATTTTTTTTAATTTGTTGTCGTTGTATAGTGCTAACGACGATTTATCATTTTGTAGAACCTTGTTTATTCTCTCCGATAGTCCTTTGACGTAAGTTAATCTGAAATATTTCTTATTACCTTAACTGGAACCTGTATTGATATTAGAATTAGAGCGGTTGTATAACATTTCATTTATCAAGGATCTGGGATATTGGTTTTGAAGTAACATGCATTTAATTTTTTTGAGATTGTATTCGTGGAATCTATCGTCACTAAGGGATAAGGCCCTATGTTTCAGTCCTTTAATGTTTTTTGGGATAATGGGTGGTTCGAGAGAAAGTTGAGAATTCTGCCAGGATTGCCAGGTTTCATGTACCAGTCGTTGGATACACCACCGTCTTCATTCCTTATTATCAATGTGTCTAGAAAAGGAATTCAGTTGTTTTCTTCATGTTCTAGGGTGAATTGAATTATTGGCTGGAAGTTGTTGAAAATGTTCAGTACTTCTTCTTTTTTGTCTCTGGGGATAGCTGTTAGAATGTCGTCGACGTAGCAAAATGAAAAAGTTATTTGGAATGTTAGCTTGTCAATAATTTTATCTAGGCAATAGTTCATGACTAAATTGGCTATGCTAGGGGAGGCTGGATTATCCATTGCCGTGCCGTCAAGTTGTTGATAAAATATGTCGTTGAATTTGAAATAACTAGAGTCGAATAAATAATTGATGATGGTGAGAAATAAATCCAAAGGAATATCTGTTAGTACTTCTAAACTGGGCCTAAATTCATTTATGATTTCCAAAACTAGATTTTTGGGGACGGGAAAACTACATCTAAGGAGATCAATATGAAATCACTGGATATCACAATATTTTGTAGCTTCTCAACTGCTGAAAAATAGTTCGAAATATGGTATTTAAAGTTGATGTATTTCAGTGTTCTTAGAAATTCAACCCCTAAAAGGGTGGAATGGGAAGTGAAAGTTTGTGTAATGGTTCAGTTAGTTTTGAAGTTAGGGTCATAAAAATTGGTATTTCGGGTCTTTCTTACAAATAAAGAAATATTCATTCAGTATTTTCAGAAATTCCGTTCCTAAAGTGGTGAGTGAGTTTGTGATAGTCATCTCAAAAAAAAAAGTTTAACGCAAAGTCGTTGGTACTAGCTCAGTTAATAGTCAAAGTGAGGTGGGTAAGTAGGTATTTTAACAATAATCCAAATTAAGCAGGTGGCAATCAGTAGACTTAAAATTAAAAACTTAAAACTTTCCAACAGAAAATCAAACGGACGAAAAAAGAAACTGAAAAGCAAAAAATTAAATGAACTAAGCTCCTGAACTGATGTAAGTAACTAATTTTGAGTCGGCGCCAAACAAACAATCAACGATGATCAATCAATTACCTTAAAGAAATAATCAAAACAAAAAAAAGTTGAGAGGTGTCAAGGGAAACCCGGATAGAACGAAGTTCCTTTCGATTAACTAGTGAAGGAATTGTAATTTTTTTTTTTTAAGTTATAATTTTTTTTTATTATTAACAAAAATAATGTAATATAAACTTAATCAGTAGGCTCAATTTTAGTACATACGCATTGATATTGTAATATTTAAATATAATTTGCTTTTAAATTTATTAAAGTTATGACGCGTAAACTTGCTGAACACACAATAATGAAGAGATTATAACGCGTATGACTTGGTTAGCACAATAGTAAAGAGAGGTTATAATGCGTACTTGCTAAAAATACATAAGCATTTATTATTGTCTGTATAAAATCTCTACTTACCTAACTCCATCAGCAATATCCGGAACTTGTGCAGAAACACTGTCAGGATTCATTATTGTTATTAATTTTTATTATTTATTATGTACAAAAAACCTGTATATACTCAACAAAAATAATCGTCGCGACACCACACTGTTCAATGCGAAATAGAAAGACGAAACGAAAATAACTGGCTTGCTTTCTATGAGAGAGAGAGAGAGAGAAAGAGAGACAGGCAGACAGAGAAACACGCGCACGCCGCACGGCTTACAACTACAGCAAAAAATGTCGTTACAACTTTTGGTCTTAATTTATTCCGTCTAGCCCCCTTTCGCAACGAGCGATAAGGAACTTCGTTCCAATAACATAAATATGGAATGTGAAATGTCCAGTGATGAACAATAACATTCCAAAAATGCGCTCTTCGCACGGCCACTCGCAACGAAATGTGCCCTCACGTGTGCCCGTTCGGGTAGCAGACTCGCTGATATTGACTTCGTGAACGCTCGGCAATTTCCGGCGATGGGACGCGCCGCCGCCGCGCACCCTATGTTATCATTTTACGCTTTACGTAATTGATTTGCTTTGTTGAGTCTGACCATATGCAGGGTGTTATGAATTAACAAAACACACCTGTAACCAAACTTGAGAAAACAAACATCGAGAACATCGACTATCTGAGGATGGTTGAACCGAGATTATATTCCTGGAGCGGCCTATAGGAAATACCCGTTTCTCTCTATGCTTGGGCGTGAGTTGTTTATCCAGGAAGTACTAACCGTTTTCAGAAAGATTCGAAAAATATAATAATGCACTCATAAAAATGTTAAGAATATACATATATATTTTATAAAAGTTGACAGGAGTATTTCATCCGTTCTACATACGGATAAGATGATATTATATTCAGAAAAAAATAGAGAGTGTAGTTCCCTTGAAGTTATTTTTTTATCAGTCTACAATTCAAATAGATTGACGGAAAGCAATAGGGACATCAATTGTTACAAACGACTACGGATAATTATCTTTTGAAAACTTTAGTGACATGAAATTATGGAGATACATTTGAAGACACATTGGTATTATGGAAAATTCAGTTTGCCCACACATAAATACAGAAAAGCACATATGAACTTACTCTCAGTCAGCAGAAGTCAACACTCACTCACTGGAGACGGATTTTAAATGACAATTGGTTTAATTGTATGATTATTTTGATTAATCCCGCGAAAACTGGTTATTTCAGTTTATCTCGCACTGTATATTAGGATAGCGTGGTATGGATACGGTTTTCTATGAGGTCATGGACTATCGATTTGAGGTTTTTCATTGACTTATCTCGTTAGGGTGAAGTTAAAAAAAAATAGGAAATGAAGTTAAAAAAAAATAGGAAATATATCGAACGGCGTATTTAAACAGAATTATCAGGAGGTTCTCTTCAACTTGATTAAAATCATATAAAACTATTTTTTCGAATTTTACATTTGAAGTGACACTTTTCAAAACTCGTTGATGTTATCAAATGTTTTACTTTTCATCACCAATTGCGAAAAGTGAAATTTTTCGCAACTGGTGATGAAAAGTAAATTTCACCTCTAGTTGCAAACAATATGTAGTTAAATATATCTAAATGTTATAAGCCAAACATACTCTAGAATTAATCACCCTGTTCTACATTACTACAGCATCAATAATATACCAATTAATAGGAGATCAGTATCAAAGGACTTAGGGATCATGTTCGATAGTGAATTGAACTTAAGATCACATAATGAGTATATTATATCTAAATCACTCAAGATGTTAGGCTTCATTAATAGATCATGTAAGTACTTCAGTTTGAACACTCTCAAGTTATTATATTGTTCATTGGTGAGATCATTATTAGAGTATGCTTCAATAATCTGTTGCCCATATTATGAGTTACACATAAAACAAATTGAAGCCGTACAAAATACTCTCCTAAGGATTTGTGCATACAAGCTAGGTCTAAGAAGGGGAGAATATTCATACAACAACATTAGAGAACAGATGAACCTATTATCTTTAGAGAATAGAAGAATTATTATAGATGTATGTTTTTTAAACAAAATATTATCTGGCAGCATCAACTGTGAGGAGATTTTATCTTTAATTACCATTAATGTCAGTAGACAGACCAGAAGTTAGTACTTAAATATTTGAAATACCGTTTCACTCCACAAATTATGGTTTTTTCTCTCCTCTCACCCGAATGCTCAGAAATGGAAATAACTATCAACAGGTTGATGTCTTTAGCAGCTCCACAAACACCATCGAAATTGAATTGAGTCGCATTATTTCCTGAAACACTTCCTTTCATGAGTCTGTAGCATTATTTCATTCCATTATTATTATATAGCTTTGTATTTTTATATATTTCACCACTATATTGTATTGTATTTTACCACTTTAGTGGACTCGTATTGTGTTTTATATTATTATTAGTATTAGTATTGTATTATGTATTAATTATCTTCAGTCTAGTTTAGGATTTTAAAGAATTTCTTCTTTTTATACAACAAATTGTAATTGGGACTACCCGTTGAATAAATAAATAAAAAAAAAGAACGTATGCATACTTGCTAGCTTGAAAGAGGGGCCCTTTTAGGGATAGCAGGTATAAAAGTACAAAAATCTATTTTATTTACGTTGAAGTATGGTAATGCGTTTGACTATTAATATCGTCCAGTTGGCCAAGCGACCCAAGGCGCAAGACCTGAGCTATAATATCAAAAACTGGCGAGGGTTCGAATCCCCGCGCCTGACGATTTTTTTTAAAATTTTTCTTATCGAAATTGAGGAATGATTTGTTTTTTATTCATTTTTCATCCCAAAACTAAATCACTTCTCAATTTCAAAGTGAAAAATAAAAAAAATCGTCAGGCGTGTTCTTCAGTTTTTTTAAATATATATTTTTAATATTTTTAACTTGAATTAAAATGGATCAAATATCAAAATTAGAAAAAATATTGTGTGAAACTCGTTGGAAAACCCTATTTTTAGTAACGCGCTTTCTTTTGCAGAACTCGCTTCGTTCGTTCCGCAGAAATTCGCTCATTACGAAAAATAGTGCTCTTCTCAACTGGTTGCACCAATAACTATTTTGCTTTACTCATTGTCTGATTATTTATATTTTTCAGCTATTGAACGCATAGAGAGAAATCTGCAATTCTATATCGATCAAACTAGAACTGGTGGAAGCGAGAATAATATTTATGAATCATTATCGAACATAAACCAATTTAGAACAATCCAAAGTGAACTGAAGGCACCGGATAAACGGAACGTTGATATTAGCGACCCAAAGATCCACGAGGATATATCAGATCCTCTAGAAACAAATTACAACAAGGAAGACCCTACTTCGGATTGCCCTATTTCAGATCCTTCAATTGTGAAACATAAGATTTCTGATCCCATTGAATATGAAGTGACAATATTTGCCAAGGACTGCTTTGACGACGGGAACAGTAAGAAGGATGGAACTAGTGGAAACTGTGAGTCAAAAGACATAAAAGAAAACTCATGTCAGAAGGAAATCGAAGATAATCCTTGCAAGCAGAAAACAAAAGCTACCACTTGCAAAAATACACAAAAAGAAAATAAAAACAAAGATCAAAATGAAAACAACAAAAATAATTCATGCAAACAGGAGAAGAAAAGTCTTATTTGCGATAATACACAAAAAAAAGATAACGAAAAAGATTGCTTTCCCAAAAGCAAAAAAGATACTTTTTGCGGAGACAAAAAAATAGATATGGTATGTGAAGAAAAAAGTAATCCATGTGATAAGAAAAAAGAATGCAACAAACCAAAACAAGAGAAAAATACATGCGGGGAAAGCAAAACTAAAGATCCTTGTGAGAAAACCAAGAAAAAAGATGAATGTGGAAAGAAACAAGATAAGCCATCTGACAATAAATGTGCTTCCAAAGGAAGCACCAAACCTGAAGTAGATTGTTTCAAACCATCTAACAAAAACTCACAAAAATCTATCCTGAGCCAAATTTCTTGTATGGAGTCTAAGAAAAGGGGGAAGGATTTTTGTCCAAAAACAACTGAGTGCAAGGGAGAACCTGAGCTACGCTGTGAGAAGAAGGACCCCTGTGAGAATATGAAACAGAAAATTAAATGCGAGAAAAAACGAACCAAAAATTCATGTGCGAGTGGAGAAAAACACAAGGAAGAACCCTGTAAACAACACAAAGAAGATATATGTAAAAAGTCTGAACAGAGCTGTGGGCGCAAAGAAGATCCCTGTAAACAATATAAAAGTGAGAAGTCTGATCAAAGCTGTGGAAGAAAAAAAGATCCCTGTGGAAAGCAAAAAAGTTCTCCTTGCCCAAGTGCAGGAAAAGATGACAAAGGGAAAGACAAAAAGAAGTGTGAAAAAGAAAACTCTGAAGACCAACGTGCAAAAACATGTCCTTGTCCTCCCCCTTGTCCTTGTGCAGAAACATGTCCTTGTGAAAAAACAAAAGATAAACAGGAACAACAGAACAAACAGAGACCATGTTGCGAGCAAGTTAGTGTTTCTGAAGAGGCAAAGTTGCCCATTATAAAACCATCATGTGGGGACGCGAAGCCCAAACTTCCAAAGTGTGAGCATTACATGTAAAATTCGGTTCAATTCACATAACTTTTAAAAAAATTATCATATAGGTATATCTTCATGCACGGAACCAAAATGTGTGGAACCTACGGAGCCTCCGAATTGCTGTGAGCCCTGGCGGAAAGAAACTGTTGTGGAACAAAAGCCAGGTAAATGTCTTGATCTAGGTTGAAAATCGAGAATAAGTCATATATTGAAAAGGAGAACATTCTCAATTGAATATTGGTAATAATTTTTTCTCTGGAAATTGAAAAATCTGCCATAAAAATTAAGTTATATTTTTGGAATATCTAACAGAAATGAACTACTACCTGCTAAAGCACATACAAGACGTTTACACATCTGTTAAATATTGTGCAGACACTAACTCGAAAAAAAAAATCTAGAAGTTGTTCAACTATCCAATCCAGCCTCAAATGAGAACTCATATAGATCAATGAGGCAAAGAAAGATGTTTTCCGAAAGCAGTATTCATCAGAAATCACTTGTAAAATCGATGAAAGAGTGGTGTCCCATCAACACATTTTTGTCGATGAAATTCTATTTTACGCTTTCACGATCATCAGAAAAACCGGAAGAATTGGAAAACACATTTTCTAGAAGCTTCTTGGAAAAGTGTTTCCCAATAGACGGAGAGCTGGTTACAAAAATTTAAAATGATAAGGTACAAGAGAAATTTTTAAATAGAAACCTTCCTTACTAGCTGACAACCCAAGTAGCACAGAGTCATAAAATTAACATAATGACTTCTTCTACCGTCTTAAAGACCACGTATTTGTATGTTTTAGAACCAAAAAGTTGATGTGCGTTTTATAACCTTCAGGCGTTGCTATGACGTCGTGTAATAGATTAACGAGAGTACAATAAAGAATTCTCGAGATGAAGTTGTACTGTGGTTTGTATGTAGATAAATTGTATGTGTCGTTGGGTAGAACTTAAGAGCAGTTGCTGTGAGGTTATTATGACAATGAACATATGTGGTTCTAATGAATATATTTTTGAAACGTTTCTACGACTACATATTGTATCCATGTAATGTAGTTTTTAACCGACGAAACCAAAAAGGAGGAGGTTCTCTATTCGACGCGTATATTTGATTTTATCAACTGATTGTGTTATGATATTGTGTTATGTATGTAGAATATTCAGTTCCGTATGAATGATTAAAATGCCAAAACAAAAATCCAATCTGCCTTACAAGAGAACTGGAGCGGATAGAAAAATATAAAGAGGAAGGATGAGTGCCTACCCCAAAATTTACATCTAAAATAATTAATTAGTCTATCGGGACACTGCAAAAAAAATGAAGTTTTTCCATTTCCTTCAATTGTTTTCACAACAAGGAAAGACATAAATAATATGTATGTGCACTTCGAGTAATAAATAAAAAATATTCAAATTTTCAACATCAACATAACCTCTATTGTAAATGTCAGTTAATTTTAGCGTTTTACTAGCGGAATGCTTATGCACCCAGTGTATATATTCTTCTGTTTTGATAGCGTTACGACGTTAGTACAACAAAACTTGCTACTTGTGGTCATAGCGACTACATTACACTCGTAAACTATTCTATGATAGTACATACCGGAGTAATTACAACTTTTCGACACTAGAAGGACGGCATCCATGCTTATCGATTGATTGATAACATCATTCTGGTAGCCATATTGGAACAAAAATATTTAAATTAAGAAATATGGGACCCTGGGTGTTATTTCAATTTAAAAATCATTGGAGATGTGCTAATCAAGTATCTTCCGTAATATGGTCTACATATTTCAACGATTAATGAAAAAAATTGAAAAAATATATTTTTTCTGAAATGAAAATAAATATTTATCTCTCTTCATTTTTGAGGCGCATGAATTTCGAATGAGTAGAATTGGATTTTGATCGTAAAAATGAATTTGCTTGGTCACTAGAGTTTCAGAACAATTCTTCCTAAAGACACAAATGAAAATCATTTTTATCTCGATAACTATCATGGTCACAGAGTATCATGAACATGTAAAGGAAGGCTGACTTATATATTATATTGATATTATATAAAATCTGTTGATATGGTATACATATTGTAATACTAGATTAGAAAGATTATGACCTTCATGCATAATGATATAATGACTACACTAAGACCACAGAACGACTCTTTTGCGACTGGCTTATATAAGTCTATATTGGCAAGTCATTACCACTATTTTATAACGTCGAGTGACATCGCAAGAGTGTGCCTTTTTGTAGTATTGGCATACATAGCGACGTCTCAGCATATTACAAGACTTAAGTCATGGACTTTTTAGAAAGGTCTAGTAGACGTCTGTACAACCGAATTATGACCTCTGTGTGCTACTTGGGAAGTGTGTAGCTCTACAGGCAGAAGTCAGTCCTGGCGCTGAAAGCAGAGACGGGCGGTCATGATTCTTCCAGAGCTCCACCAACCATAACTTCAAACACTTCATTTATTTAACTAAGCTTGGTAGCTCATTTAGATGAACAGTTGTTTTCAAAGTGCAAGGACCCGTGTTCAATCTCGAGCTGGGTAACGCAAACATTTCTTTTTTTAAATTTTCTATTACAGTTGAATCAACCACAAAGCTTATACAAGTCACCAATATGTATTACCTCAGAACATTCACCCTCACAACCCCTCAAGACACAAAACAGCATTTTCACAGAGCATGACTTGCTCCGCAGCGGCCGAAGGCTGCTGAAAACTTCTTTTCGTGCAATCGCACGCGAAATGAGTATTTCGCGTTCTCAACACAGTCCGCGAAATTCAATTTCGCGGTCGTTACCCATAGCAACGGCCGCCAAACCAAACGTCACTTCCAAGTTTGACATTTCTAAAATACGACAATGACAAGGAATATTTTTCATTCTATTTGTCATACCAATCTTTAAACTCGCTGTAACATTTTACGTACTGCTGTTTAGAATTTTCAGGTATTTAAACGGGAAGCGCCAAGTTTACAATAATTTTTAGCTCTGGAGGAGTGCAAGGTACTGAAATATCACTATCAGTATCAGACATATTGCGTTTTGTCGAGAACTGCCAAAGTGGTTGGTATATATTCAACCATATTATTTCCATACCAACGCTGTGACTTTGTTGACTAAATTGAACTGCTGTCGATTTAAAAGCAATAATATATTTATTCGCAATTATCTAGTTTGATAATATTGACGATTGCACGAAAAATTGTGTGTATGCCATGACCGCGAAACTTTTCAGCGACCTCTAGATCATCCTGCCTCGGCCGCAAGCGGCCTCGGCGATAACTTTTCTTTCGATACGCTAAAAAGGTATTTCGCGTCCTTGGCATACAAATAACTATTTAACTTGTTTTTTTGACCTCCTTTTCCCAGGAAATAGTTCAAATTTGTCGAACGAAAGTATTATGCGTAAATTGTTCTATTATGATCAAATTACAGATCTTTCTCATAAGCAAATCGCAGGAGAGGATATATAACATTACTTGAAACAATTTATTTTTAATGGGATATCGCGAGGCGACCTCCTACTGCCTTTCACGGGGGCTACGGGGGTTTCCCCATTTTGCAAGTCGAGCTCTGTGAAATGCTGTTTTGTGTCTTGAGGGGTTGTGAGGGTGAATGATCTGAGGTAATATATTTTGGTGACTTGTAGAAGTTTTGTGGTTGATTTGAGTGTAATAGAAAATAAAAAAATGAAAAAAATTGCGAGATTCAGCTCGGAATCGAACCCGAGTCCTCGTACTTTGAAAGTGAGCGTTCATTCCCATGAGCTACTAGGCTTAGTTGAATTAATGAAGTGTTTGAAGTTATCTGAGCGCCGGACGGCGCTCTGCAAGAATCTTTGACCGCCTGCCCCCGCTTCCAGCCCTGTAACTGACTTCTGCCTGCAGAGCTACACACTTGTCAGCTAGTAAGGAAGGTTTTTATGTGAACATCTTCCTTGTACCTTATCATTTTTGATTTACGTAGCCAGCTCTCCGTCTATAAGGTATTGCAAAACATTGCAGGGCGATCTCCTACTGCCTCTTCACGGGGGCGTATTGGGGGTTTTCCCCTTTTATCCTTGAAACACGTGAAATTACGAGATGATAGATGATAAATATATTTTGAATTTCAATTGAATTTGAATTTGGTCAAACGCGTTGCTTTTTAATCAAAATAACATCTTCGAGTGCAGCTCTAAAATTTGGTGTAGTTTGTAATAAAATACAAGTTAATTGTTGTAATAGAATGCCCAGACTATTAAGTGAAGAGCGGTGTGGAGTTCTTTGGACTGCCTTGCTAGTTTCACATTTTTTATGTTTCAAGCAAAGTTTTAGAAATTGTGAATTTGAATAGACGCCAGAATTTTTAGTTAAACTAGGACAAAAATCCAAATTTCCTATTCAATAATGATTGCAAATCAATTAACTTTCCTTCTGTAAAACCTACAACAATAAAACAAATACCAACTTATAACAATATATTTACAAAATTTGGATCTTTTCCAATTCTTTAACAATTATTGAAGGCAAGATTTATTTAAATTCCAACTCAAGAAAACCAATACTGTTATCGTTTGCTGAACCTGTCGGTTTATCGATGTCGATGTACCTTGATTGTATTTTGCTCCAGCACGTAGCTAGACTTTACGAAGTTGTTTGGCTCGCAATCAGGGGGTACTTATAGCTGCTTGGCGACCGATCAGGTAGACACAAGCATCGGCTTCTGGTCCATCGAGTGTGTTCTCAGCGATTAAACATGAAAAACAATATTGTTTGTGTCAGAATTTGATATACAAAAATTCTACTTCTTGGAACTTGGAATATTTTTCCATGCACTCCTCAACTCATTGTTGTTACAATTGAGTGTAATCTCATCAAAAGAGTATTACTTAAAATTATTTGAGTATACAAATGAGTAATATCCAATACCGAAATTGAAGAATTATTTCAATTATTTTTATGAATTAATAAAAATTGATCTTTGCTTTATATATGGAAAAGATGATTTTTTCTCTGATCTTGAGCAATCAAGATTATACGTTATCAAGAATTAAAAATCAGAATTTGGCACAATCAAGTTTGTTGAATTTGATATACGAAAATGACTTCAATTTCAGCGATATTCAAGAAAGGTATATGAGAATCAATGTTTGACCAGCCGTCAAATACTTCTTCAAAAAGGTTTCTATAAATTCAAAGAAAATTATATATATATATATATATATATATATATATTATATATATATATATATATATATATATATACATATGATCACTCAACCACATCAAAATCACAGCTCGGTGATTATTATACCAAATATGGAACCATACCAAAGATATATAAAAACTCATGGAAAATATATATATATATATATATATTTTCTACAACTATATCATACCAAATACAGCGTAAGTGATACTATATATTTGTGAAACCCTCATTGAATCTCAATAGAGCCTTGTCAGGACAAGCAATCCAACCTGATAAGACCGAACACCGATATTTCAATTCAATCAGACATACTACATGTGGGATTCATAATTCTAACAGAATTCTTCGAAAATATATAGTGAACGACACTGATATTTTAAGTCAGATTGACCTGAATAAATCTAATCACTGTTTTCTTAAACAAAATGTGTAGATAACTTCAGATATTTCCTTTGTGAAGAATTATCTGACGTTATCTTTAAAATTATTCGAATGTGACATTTAAATTATCTTTGGTCCAAACATCATTCCCAATACGTACCTTCTTGACATCACTCACAATTCACTGATTCGAAATCATATTCGCGGAGAAAGGAAAATGCTTTTTTTAATAAATTATTTCAACATGACATAATTAATGGCCGACGAGCTTCAGAAAACAATATATCTTAATTGCCGAAAGATCAGGAAAAGGGACGAGAATGTCACGCACATCGCCTTAAATATGATCATACTGTCAGATCCCCTTGCGACAGTTCTTCTTAGCCGTAATGATTGTTTCATTGCCCACGGTTAGATGTCGCTAAGATTTTCAATAGGGAAGTGAATGAGCATATCAATAAGACATGTAACAGTTATATCGTTACGAGTTATAGTTTTTCACTATATAAATTGCGTAAAATTATTGCCAGAAGTCTAGATCGGGGATCAAACGTTGTCAGAAGTTGGTGAAGGTGTCAGAAAATAATTGTTCTAATTTTAATGACAAGGTGCAGTTCTGGCGATTTCGTTTTTATATTATTTATGGCTTAAGAAAGCTGTACAATTTCCAAGGAAAATGATGGCTAAGTATACAAAAAAAATTATAATATTGCCAGAAGTTGGTGAAACTGAAAGCAATTCTTTAAAATATAAACAATAAAGTGTAGTTCGGTTTTTTTTTTTTTTTTTATTTACCAGCAGGCAAAATGGTTAAATCTCGTAATTCATTATTTATAATTTTAATTCTGTATATCAAGGATAACATGGGGAAACAGTAGGAGGTCGCCTCGCCTCGTTTTGCGATACCCTATGTAAGAATAAATTGTTTCAAGTCAAATAAGGCTATATATAATGATAATAATAATAATAATGACGTTTATTCGTGATTAAATCGATACAATTTATGCCCGTAGTGACAAATTTTTCGCAATATAATCTGAATAAACATGAAATACCCACAGAAGTATTATACATACTTGTATGTGGGAATCTAATATAAACAATTTTAAGATAATATAAATATAAATATGACAGATAAACATTACATTATTGCCATAATAATCAATAAATATAGTAAGAAAATTGTTTACTGTGGGATAAAATAGATAAATAGGTGCATATAAGAATACATTTTTAAAATACGAACATGAATAAACATTACAATATTTGCAGAGTGTTGTATATAGTGGTAAATAATATAGTGTAGATAAAAACAATTATGTAATAAGAGTAAAATGTTCTATGGGATCAAGTAGATGAATGTGAGCATATAATACTATATTTTTTTGGGGTTAGGTTAGGTTAGTTAAATCTCCCTTTTTTTATGATCCTTCAATCAATTTATGAATATCAGTTCTTTTATTTTTCTTTACAAACGCTAATAGTTGTTTTTTGAAGCGTTTTAGTGAAGTTTATCACTTCTTGTATTCTCTCATGAGGAAGATCTGTAATTTGATCATTATAGAACAATTCAGATTTACGCATAATACTTTCGTTCGACAAATTTGAGCTATTACCTGGAAAAAGTACGTAAGAAAATCAGGTTCAGAGAAATTTTCAGCAGCCTTTGGCTGCTGCGGAGCAAGTCATACTCTGTGAAAATGCTGTTTTGAGTTTCGAGGGGTTGTGAGAGTGGATGTTCTTGGGTAATATGTTTTGGGGATGATTTGAGTGTAATAGAAAATTGAGTGACCCAAACCGGGATCAAACCCGTGTCCTTGCAGTTTAAAAGCCAACCCTCATCCGCGTCAGCTGCAGGCTAACTTGAACTAATAAAGTGTTTCAAGTTATCTGAGCGCTGGGCGGCGCTCTGGGAGGATGTTTGACCACACGCCCCCGCTAGTCTTCGCGGGACTGACTTCTGGCTGCATTGCTACACGCTTGTCAGCTAGTAAGGAAGGTTTCTTTGTAAAAACCATGTACCTTATCATTTTTAATTTTTTTGGCTAAGAGCGGGCTGCAGAAAACCTGGCCAATCGAGTAAGAGAATGAAATGTTTTTAAAATCTTAGTACTAACAGCAAAAATAAGAAAAATCATCGACTGCCTGGGCAAAAGTATCTTCCGAGTAGTTGAGTGGTTCTAAGGCGCCAGATTTAAACTGGTTCTTGAAAGGGAGCGTGGGTTCAAACTCCAGCTCTGGGAACTTTTTTTATTTTTTTTTCCTTCGAAATTGAAAAATGATTTGTTTGGGGCGAATGTTCGTCCCAAAACGAATCATTTCTCATGTCTAAGAGCTGGTTGCAGAAAAACTGGCCGATCGAGTAACAGAATGAAATGTTTTTACAAGCTCTTATTTGATTTCACATATGTATGTATCTTTAGTTCAAATCTTGAAGTGAATTTTGACCCACTTCTAGTTGTCCGATTAGCGTGGAATTTGGCAGGCTCATAATTCTGGTAACAATGCAGTATGGAATTTTTGCCAAAAAACAAAATGGCGGCTCCAATATAGCGGACAAGTTTTGTGATTATAGTTCCATTCTATTCAAAATTAGTATGTGATGGTTTTTGGGGTCTGACATCATTATTTCTTTGTCAAAATTCATGAATTCAAGATGGCGGCTCCAATATGACGATGAGTTTTGTGGTTATAGCCCTTTTTCAATAGAAATTGGTATGTGGGGGTTTCTGTTGTCAAAAACCATGAAACTTCACTTCCAGCTCATTTACTCCCCTAACCAAAGAAGATGGAACACTAGCAACGACTGCCCAGGAAAAAGCCAATATCTTTGCGCACCTATTTGCTGGAAATTCCACTCTGGATTCATCGGGAACACAACCCCCGAACATTACACTTATTGACAGTCACATGCCCAAGATCACCTTTCGCCAACGTACTATCAGAAAGATTTTGCTGGGTCTCAACACCAACAAAGCCTGTGGATCTGACGGAATCCCGCCGATTGTTCTCAAGAAATGTGCCCCCGAACTAACACCTGTTCTTTGCAAGTTGTTCAACCACTCTTACAATTTGGGGGTATTTCCGTCCAATTGGAAAATTGCAAGAGTACAGCCAGTCCCTAAAAAAGGCAAAAAGGCCCTACCTAGCAACTACAGACCTATCGCACTGCTATCTATTATTTCAAAGGTCATGGAAGAAGCCATCAACATCGAGCACATGAAATATCTGGAAGACTCAGGAATTGTCAACGATAGGCAATATGGCTTCCGCCATCAGAGATCAACTGGTGACCTGCTCGCTTACGTCTCACATATATGGCAGCTATCTATTGAAAAGTATGGAGAAACTTTAGCTGTGGCATTAGATATCTCCAAGGCGTTCGATCGAGTTTGGCACCAGGGACTCCTCGCCAAGCTTTCTCTCAAACAGGTCTCTCCATGTAGTGGTCGATGGAGTTTCATCTGACACTCTACTCATGAATGCTGGTGTTCCGCAAGGATCCATTCTCGCACCAACACTATTTCTACTTCATATCAACGACCTGTTGAAAGTAACTTCATGTCCAGTACACAGCTTTGCCGATTATAGTACCCTCCATACCGCTTTCTCTTCCAGGGCCCCTATATTAGCCCGTGAAACCAGAAATGAACGAGGAAGAAATGTTAATAATATAAATATGGACTTAGCAACAATTCTCGAATGGGGATCTAATAACTTGGTAGAATTCAATGCAAACAAAACACAAGCATGTCTTTTCTCTAGAAAAGCCGATCTCACTGTGCCTAACATAACTTTGTCAGGAGTAACCATACCACTGAAGCCATCCATATCGATGCTTGGTATTACTATCAGCAATAACCTTTCCTGGGAAAATCACGTGAGGTCCATTGCCAAAAGTGCATCCCAAAAACTTGGTTTTCTGTTTCGTGCCAAGAGCTATTTCACCCCCAGTCAGCTGCTTATGATCTATAAGGCACAGATCCGACCTGTCCTGGAATACTGTTCCCATATTTGGAGTGCGGCACCTAAACATATCCTGAGGCTATTGGATTCTGTCCAAAAAAGGGCAATTCGTCTCGTCGGTGATGCCTCGCTTACAAACTCGCTCACTTGTCTGGAACACCGTAGAAAAGTTGGCGATTTGTCTCTATTTTATAGATATTTTCATGGGCGATGCTCTTCTGAAATATCAACAATCGTTTCTGCTTTGGCAGTCTCTTCGAGATTAACCCGTCAAGTTCAGTCATCACACCCCTTCGTGGTCACTTTGGAGACCTGCAGAACATCACTTTCCAACGACTCGTTCATCCAACGAACAGCGAGGCTTTGGAACTCATTGCCTAGGGAGGTGTTTCCCGAGGCATACAACCTTCAGAAATTTAAGAAGAACACCAACTCCTACCTTCTTTCCCTAGGTTCCCACGATGTTCTCTGAACATTACAGGATTTCCCTCTTCGTGGGAACCAGAACATAAAAAAAAAAAAAAAATCTCGGATTCAAGATGTCAGCTCCAAGATGGCGACGACCTTTGTGATTATAGTTCGATTCCATTCAAAATTGGTGTGTGGGGGTGTTTAGAGTCGGACATCATGATTTCTTAGTCGAAATTCATGAATTGAAGATGGCGGCTTCAGGAAGACGATGTGTTTTGTTATTATGGCAGATTCCATTCTAAATTTATATGTGGGTTTTTTGGGGTCGTAGATTATAAACATTTGTCAGAATTCAATGAAATGGCAGATTTCATGAATGACTAAAAATAATTGAATAAAAATGATTTAAAAACAAATTAGACAAGCTTTCATACAAAAAAAAAGTATTTCTCTAATTGTTTGACCTATGAGTAACAGATTCAAATGCTTGCCGCGAATATAAAATAGGTATTATTGCTTGGCAAAATTTTAAATCTGTTACTCACAGGATAATCTAGGTCAAAATTATTTTTTTATTTCCAGTGCATTTGTATAAAAGCTTGTCTTGAATTTTTATTGAAATATTAGCACTCACAGATACCATAAAAAAATAATTTAGTGTCTGGTCAGAATTTATTTACAAGTTTTGTAAGCTTTCTCTCCGAAACATTTTTCGTACTACAACCATACCAGTGGAGAAAGAGCTTGGAATTACTCCTGAAATTTAATATTTACAGAATAAAGAAATAATAAATTTTAGTGCCTCGTTAAATATTCTAATGCCTTGCCACAAAACTTTTTAGTACTAACACCTCCAAACTAGAACCGAATTAAAGTTTAAACATTTTTTTATTAGAAAAAATATCAGTCTATGCCTGTTGGAAATACTTGGTACAAGACTTTCTATTTCTCAAAGTCTTATGCTATTACTAATATATCCTATTAGAGAAGTATTCTGGGATAAACAAATAATCATCCAATAAACAATTATAATTATTTCATTTCACATACCAATTTCTAATGGAATAGGGCTATAACCACAAAACTCATCACCATATTGGAGCCACCCTAAAAACCCCCACATACCAATTTTGAATGGAATCGAACCATTATCACAAAACTCGTCCGCTATTTTGGCAAAAATTCCATAATGCATTGTCACCGGAATTATAAACACCTGTCAAATCTCACGTTAATCGGACAACTAGAAGTGGGTCAAAATTCACAATACATACCTACTTATGTGAAATTAAATAAAAGCTTGTAAAAACATTTCATTCTGCACCCAGCTCTTAGACATGAGAAATGATTTGTTTTGGGTTCGCCCCAAACAAATCATTTTTCAATTTCGAAGGAAAAAATAAAAAAAAAGTTGCCAGAGCTGGATTGAACCCACGCTCCCTTTCGTTAAATAGTTTAAATCTGGCGCCTAAGACCTTTAGACCATTCGGAAGATACTTTATGATGGAAGTATTACCAATGTGTTGCTACATTGGTATAGTTGCTATTTTCGAAAAAAAGCCATACAAAACTTATGCACAACTTTTGTCCAGGCAGTCAATGATTTTTCTTATGATTGCTGTGAGTACTAACATTTTAAAAAACATTTATTTCTGTTACTCGGACTATTCTTCTTCTATAATTCTTCTGGTCTTTCTGATGATCATTGCATAATGATGCACAGATCCAGTAAGAGGCTCCCAACCGATTTTTGTGTCATTTAATATTCAGGGAGTATGCGAGTGTCATTGGTCGACTTTGAAAAAAGGAGATTTTATATCCGATGTAAGTCCATTTTTGCATGGTAATCCCACACACTCATGAAGGGATCATAGCCCAGTTTTATGTCATTTATAGATAGGGCGGAACGTCGACTCATTCCCATCATAACGGAGAACTAAAAAGTTGAATATAACGATCTTGTTTGGCGCGACAATTTTTAACGTCGGGACGAATATTTTCATGTTTGAGCATGACCGGTTTGTTTGTTTGCTGACTAAACTTTCAAACTGCGTTATCAAAAAATGATTATATATATATATATATATACATATATACTTACATATATACTTTAACAGGCCGTAAAACAACAGAACAACAGCAGTCAATTCAAAACAGTTCGCCGAGGATTCTCTGTTGAAAATATGCAGACGAATAACCCAAATACCATTTCAATATTTATTTACTGTCTGATGATTTAATTTTGATAGAAAGTTAACATTCTAACACAGAATTATGTAACTTGCATGTATTTCAATCAAAAACTTGTTATGTTGTTGAATAATTATTCTATGACTGTTTACAAAATATCCCGTTAGCATTGACCCTCTTCATTAAGGAATATTCTATAACAGTTTATGAAAAATATTATCTTTTTATGTGCTACAAACGTACTTTTTTTTCGGAAAACGTGATGATGACTTATCAAACACATGGGAAAACATTCTAATACACATTGGACCAATAAATTGTACGTATTTAGAGCTGAAAATGTGAATGAATTCGTGAACGATGCTCGGGACGACATACAGGGTGTAATCTAACCTCTTGCACAACCGCTAATAGTTGATAGTCCATAAAAAATTAACAGATTTTTTCCTTTGAAATTTTTACCATAAGTCGTTATTGCGCCAGAAAAAAATGTATTACCTACCAACACTCTTATGTTTCGTGGTTCCCAAAATTTGTACGAATTTGACAAAAACATATTTTTTTTTTTTTTTGTTGAAAATATAAACAGGATGTTCATAAAATCAGATGTGGAATCATCTGCGACTGAAAGATAAACTTTAGTCACTATCTTCCATCGTCAAGATAACCTCTTGTGGGGTATTCATGTTGAAAAGGGAAACATTCTCTATTGAATATTGATAGAAAGATTTTTCTGTGAATTGAAAAATCCACGATTAAAATGAAGTTATTTTTTGTGAATGTCTAACAGAAAACAACTACTTCCCCGGCTAAAGCCACGCTGGACATTGAACTACATCTGAACTACATCTTTCTATCAATATTCAATAGAGAATGTTTCCCTTTTCAATATTTTTTTTTATTTTTATTTTTTTTCAAATTTTTAACCATTGTAATTCGGTATAAAATAGCATTGTTCACTCGTCATTCACGGGCGTGCGGGAGGTTAAATAACACCCTGTATGTTCAGCAACAAAAGTACTACTATGTCAAAAATATTAAAATGTAATTGATTAAATTTCTTTTAGAATGAACCACCTTTATACTTCTGTTGGAAACATTTGTTAACTTACTGCAAATTCAATAGAAATTGAGAAAAAGCAATTTTAATGAGATAAATATGAATGAAAAATTCTATAGTAAGTTTAAAAGTTACAGTTACTTGATATCATTATGGTAGAAAACAACGTTATGTTGAGCGAATTTTTGTTGAAAATTTCTTTTTGAAACGTTTGAAACCATTGGCGACGTTGTTCCAACACAAAACTTGTCTACCACCTCAAATTTTGACCTAAATTAGGCCGTGATGGTTCGAAGATACTATAAAATTCGTTGAGGTAGTCCAATTTCAATTACAATAATATTCTATGCTCATTCACTCGCTTGAGAACCCATGATAAATGTGTGAAAATTCATACATTTAATCTTATTGGGTATCTGGTGGAGAGAATGGTTTCAGGATTTCATGGTTTGGATCAGGAATTCTTTATCGAGTTTTATGCGACTCCTATGAGCTTCATATGACCCAGAATCACTGAGAATGCACAAGTGTCGATGAGAAAACGAGGATACTTTATGACGTCGAAACGTTCAATGAAAAAATAACTGAAACCCATTTCACTTGAGAAATTGCAATATCAAATAATGACTCGAGAATTATTTCAACATTTCGTTTGAACACTACTCTCTTCACAAATTGATAGCTTCCTGTGTATGATTGGATGGTATTGTAAAATGTTTTTATTTTCAAAGTTCCCGCCATATGCCCGTAAGATGGCTTCGGCCAATCCCGAAGCAAAGATATTGTCCCCTATTTGTATAGGGGTAAAGATTATTGGCAATCTTTGTTGTGGGTATTATGTCTGAGGTAAAATTATTTGTTGTGCTTATTTTGGTGCTGGTTTGAGCAAAGTGTGGCATCGTGCCTCGTAAATGAAAGTGTTTCTCTCCTTCATCTCAGGTAAGCTGAACTTTACGTTATATATTATAGACAGAAAATAATATGTGTGAACACTTCCTCAAAATATGGGTATGATACACATTGTCAAGCGTATATACTCTATCAACTCGCATTCAAGGGAGTTTTCTGGCTTCATTCCGTCGTTGAATCATAATAAATAGGAATGATGACTATATAATGACTTAATAATGACCACAATACTACCTACATAAAAAACAAACCTAACCCAACTTTTTTTTTGGGCCGTTGCGGGCTGATGTCTCATTTTCTGTATGCAAAATTTGCCCAAGCTGTATTGCAGTGGATACATGAAAATTGCCAAATACCTATAAACTGGCATAGAGTGTATGAATTAATTACTCAAATAATATATGATTACTGATTAAGTACAAAAAAATATATAAACTGATATTGTTGGTTTCAAAACAATTTTTTTTTTTAACGAAATGATTTAATAATTATATTTTAGATAAACAATTTTGTAACAACTTAAAGTAATAATATGTCGAAAAATTTAGATGCTACATGCTTATAATTTCGTAAATGTCTCTTGGAATGCATGTTGACCATATACCTACATAAGTACTTATTTTAGATGTACAAGTTATTATTTTTGCTATTTAAAAATGTTTTTGTGGGAATAGAGTTTTTTGAAGCAGATGGAGTGGAGTAGCTTCAATCCATGAAAAGTGGCTAACCCCCCGGAAAAAAGAAGTTTGGTGGCCACAACCATTTTTCAAAAACACTAAAAAGAGGTGAATGCCCTGCTGTCAATTAGAATATATATAGATACTGTAGCTGGGACATTTTTTGAAGAAGATGAGACTGATTCATTCGTGTGAAGAATAATGTTTCCAAAACATACTTGAGTTTTCTATTCTACTCAGTAGATAAAATTGATATTATTTTGTTCTTGTACACCCTCCACTTGAAGGGGTACCCCCTCTTTTCTCGTAATTCTCAACATGATAAGTATTCTAAAGTTAGTAATATAAAAATATAGCTCAAGAGCACTCATGATTTGAGTAATTACATTAAAAAATATTTTTTATTTTTTAGTCCAAGGTCAAGTAGAGCGCGCGCGTTTTTCAAACTATAATTTTATTTCATATATGTGTCACATCATACCAATTTTTTTTAAAATCCCTCTATTCTGTTGATACAGAAAAAAATTAGCTCTGTAATTGAAAAATTCATGAAAAATTATTCAGAAAAGTGTTTGAATGACAAAAATTTGATGAGAATTATGGGAATAAAGGGCGTGACCCTCCGAGTGGTATATGGTGTACAAGTATTTATTTATGGAATTTTCTTTTCAAATGATCCATTATGTAAAACAGATCAATATTTGTTTTTCTTCAGACGACTTACTAAGGCTTCAAAGAAAATAAAGCTAGCTGAAACCTTTTCGGATATCCAAAGTGAAAATGAAGAATTGCCTTCTAGAAGGCCAATAAAAAAAGGACTCTGTTCACTGAAACATCAAGTGATGAAGATGACGGTTATCGTGAGTAAGTATGTCTATTAAAAATAATAGGTACCATTTTTTATGATTCATGTGAAACGATTATTATGCTCACTAGTTACTTATTTTTGTTCTTGTCTCACCTCAACCTCTACAATTGTTGCAGATGCTATACTCCAAAAATTCCGGTCAACATCAATCCAAGAAATTATGGATAAAATCAAAAAAATACTCTTATTGGCAGATACCTACTTCATTCTTTATATAATTATCCATTCTATTCAAACCTTATAAATACATTCAGTTTATGTGGTAATATTGGAAGTTGTACCTCTTTATTTTTTTACATATGAAATAGCTGAGTTTTGGTGACAATAAAAAATTTTCATTTATAAATGAGGTATGGTATTGAAGAAGTGAAGGTTTTTGTTTCACTTTTCCATATATGGTATTCCTCAAATAAGTAGAGTCTAATATAATCACTATATAATACAGTCAGCACTTTGTGAACAACTTTCATTATTGTTATATTTAATACATCTTGTAGACAATTTTACAGTAATAAAAGTTTTCTTTTCCATTAATTTAATATTATTTTACGGCTGATGATGGACACTCAGTGTCCGAAACATGTACCTGAGTGGTACATGACTTTCATGGTGCCTTAGTTATGAAAGAGTGTATATGTGAATCTTAATGGCTTCTGGTTAATATATCGCCGATATCTATATGGATTTACGTTTTCACTCCAACTTCAATCTCATACACTTATTTGAACATTACAACCGTATAGCAATACTCCAACTTCAATCTCATACACTTATTTGAACATTACAACCGTATAGCAATCATTACTGAGAAATTCCCGTTAGATACCAATAAAAAGTGTATCTGTGAATCATAATGACTTCTACCGATGGTTCTATATGTATTTACGGTTTCACTATCCATCTTCAATCTCATACAGTGCTTCTCAAAAGTCCCCTCCCCCCCCTTTTATTTTTGGAACGATTATACATGAACAAGTGAAATTTGGAAACTGAATATTAAAGGTTGTAAGCTTTCCTACTAGTGATGATAGATGACGAAATCGTCAAAGCAAGCGACACCTCTTTCAAAAGGTATCGAAAAAACCTATTCAATGATACTAATTTTGTTTGTGTTTATGGCAGTTTTAATGGCTCATTAGTTAACATTAAAATTCAAATTCCATTCAGTATGATATTAATTACAGATTTAAGAAGCAGTATCTACTTGAAGAAATTGCTCGAAGTGACCTCCTTACTTCCTGACAGTGAAATATCCTATTTTTAAACTCTTCTCGTACTTTTGCAAATGTGTCTGCGGAAACAGCCTCACATTCTGCAACAATACGTTGTTTAAAAACGTCAGTGGCGTAAACCTACGATATAAGGTACCCCCACAGAAAAAACTCCAAAGGTGTGAGGTCCGGTGATCGAGCTGGCCATTCCGTTGAACCTCGTCGTCCAATCCATCTACCACGATACTCCTCATCCAAATACCATCTTACTGCACCGTAAAAATGTGGAGGAGCACCATCCTGTTGGAATGTTATTTCCAAATTGCCGAATTCATCTGGATTATCTTCCAAAATTTCAAGGATTAACGGTTCTATTGTGTTTTGCAACAGCTCCAGATAAACCTCACCAGTTGAATTAGTATTTGAAAAAAGAGGCCCAACGATGTGGTTTCCCAGGATACCTGCCCAAACATTCACCTTCTGGGGAAATTGGGTATGTGTTTCACGAAACAGGTGAGGATTTGCGTTACTCCAATACCTCACATTCTGTTTATTTACATTTCCATTTAGATAGAAAGTACTTTCGTCACTAAAACAAATTGTTTTGACATAGTCTGGCTGTTGGTTAATTTTACTTTTCATATTTTCACAAAATTCTAGTCTTCAGTCTGGGTCGTCGTCTGAGAGTTGATGAACCATTTTGGATTTGTATGGATGAAATTTGTTTTTTTTCAACACCCTGTGTACTGTACTTCGACTGACTTCACAGGTAGATGCAACGTGAGTTGTTGAAGAAGTAGGATTAACTATTACTTCTGCTAGTATATCAACTTTTTTCTCATCAGCAATTTGTGGTCTGCCAGATCGTTTCGCATCATTAATACTACCCGTTGTTTCAAACTTACGAAGAAGCTCCCTCAAATGAGTCCTCGAAACGGGGCGATCGGGAAACCTCTCATTAAAAATGCGTTCTGCTGCATGAATATTTTGTCCAGTTTCACCAAGAATTAGGATCGCTGCTACTTTATCACCTAAAGCACGTACCATTTCGCTTTTCGAAGCACTCAAACGTTCGGCTCACAACAGTTCAACAAATTATTAAAATGTACAAAAATATTAAAAGTACCAAAAGCTGCTGAAACAGTTAAACGTTCGATCAACAATACACAAATTATTAAATGTACAAAAACGTCGAATTAGGGAGACTAACAAAAACGTCAGCTTATTTGACAACTATCCAGAGGCGGAGCTTGAATTTGAAATTTTAGTATTAACTGATTTAATTCATCACAGCTTTGCGTTTTTTAAAAGCGAGTTGCCAAAACTGCCATAAAAACAAACAAAATTAGTATCATTGAATAGGTTTTTCCGATACCTTCTAAAAGAGGTGTCGCTTGCCGTAGGGTTCTATTTAAAATTATTGGTTACAATACGTCATCTTTGACGATTTCGTCATCTATCATCACTAGTAGGGAAGTGTACAACCTTTAGTATTTAGTTTCCAAATTTCACTTGTTTATGTATAATCGTTCCAAAAATAAGAGGGGGGGAGGGACTTTTGGGAAGCACTGTATACCTACTCTCTTCCATTAACCGCTTGTTCAAACATATACAAACTTTATAGCAATCATTCTGGGAATCGCCATCAGAAACATTTAGGTGTTATGTGTGAGAGAACCCCAATTGAAAACCATAAAGTTACTGCTATGAAATCTCATACATTCTCATTTATTTTCAATTTTCCCACGATGTTCTCTGAACATTACAGGATATCCCTTTTCGTGGGAACCAGAACATATAAAAAAAAATATAGCATTCATCCCAGGAATAGCTGATTGAAACGGATATGAGTTATGTGTAAAAACATTAAAATGTCATACACATACCTACTTGCTAAGCTCTGACATCTGACTCAGATTGAGGTTAGGTTAGGTTGTTGTTGATGATGCGGGGAGGGGTTAGAATGTATGTTCTGAAGGAGGATTTTTTCGATATGTGTCGAAAATGAGTGATTTAGTTTTCGTAGTTTATGCTGTCCGAAATACAATCTTATTGCATTAGTCCACTTTGTAATCTACTTTCACTCAGTTACCGTACATTTGTGGGTCTAGAGAAATACACGAATATCGACTTGATTCACGTTTGCATTGCAGAGAGCAGGCGTTGTAAATCAGAGTCTACGCGGAGTATTACGGAGGGTGTGACAACAGCATGATGACTGCGTACGGTTACCCGCTCACAGTCTAAGTACCTGTGCACGTAATAGGAATTCAGGTTTTAACGTCTAGTTGAGTAAACAGTGTAGTTAAGCGGTCATTTCAAAATGGTTTGTTGAATTGTCAGGGTTTACTGTTGTTTCATGAAGCTGTATGAACGATGAATAAGTAGTCCAGTGTTTTGATAGCTATAATTATAATTTAATAATTTTTTATGAATGTTTTTCATAACTTATCCCAGATTAGCTTCTCAGTAATTCATGAAAAAACTTGAGAGACCCAAATATCCAACTCTTCATTTTTTTCTAATAAGAGTAAGATCAATTTTATAGTTTTAATTTCATCGGGCACTGCATCAAAAATGATTATTTTTATATATTTTTTTACTCAATATGTAGTTCACTCGAATGTTGTTTCATTTCTATACCTTGCATTCTAATTGTTTTTGAAAACAAAATAAATTACATCAAAAAATTATTGAAGAACCTACCTCCTCCAAAGATTCCATACTTGAGTTGTGTTTGGAGTACAGAAAAATATAGCATTTTTTCCAAATGATACATTTTCCGAAATTGTAAGAATTTAGACAATAAGCCCCGCAATTATTTAGTTATAAAACTGTCAGTTCGAGCAGCAATCCGGTGTTTTGATTTTTTGAATGGATTATCCACTTCTGCTACCTCCAAATTCTATTATAGCAAAAGTTAATGAGAGAGAAAAAAATGTGGCAAGAAACAGCATTGCCAAGTTCCACTTCTTCGAATAGAACATGTTTGTTATCAGTAAGATTGGCTCATTAATCGATCATTTTCACAGAAAGTAAACAGATACCCTGCCACGACATATTGAAAAAAGAGGAGGAGGCTAAAGAAGCATTGAAGAAAGCATCAAAACCAGCAAGCTTACCGCCAACCAAGAAGACCCCCAGTAAATGTAAGCCCCCGTCTGAAATAGAGACGCGGTATTGCCCAAAGCCAGTACATAAAAAGGAATACGTGCCTGAACAAGCTGAAAAAGTACCGAGACCAAAAATTAAACGGAGTTGTGAGAGTATAATACCACCTCTTCCGAAACCTAGAGAACCACAACAAAGTTTGAAGGAATCATGGTCACCGTTTAAAATCAAGGGTTAGTATCGGAAATGTCGACGCATGCTATGATAATTTAATCATAGAATGTGTTTTTTCACCTCTCCTAAAATTCAAAACTCCGAGAGTTTTTTATTTCATTGCGATATATTCCAAAATGAACGTGTGAACACAAAAATTAGCACACATTCAGATATCTTCTCATCTTGAAACTATCTGCTCAATAGTCAAAAATATTATTTTTCCGGCGACCTCGTATTAACGAGTCTATTTAATCTAAACGAAATCGATAGTTAATAAACCCCTATTAACGTTCAACTTCTCTATTGATACATGATTGTGATATGCGCAGCCAAACATACACCTAAATCGACCATTAATACCACCATTAATAATAGATAATACATTATTGTGGTATAGGCAACTAAACTTACACGAATTCAAATACTATTCAAATGTCAAATCATATTACCTTCGCTTTGTCAAATTTATGTATTTTAAAATCCAAATATTGTAAGTTTCCTCCTAGTTGAAGCAAATTGATATCGAAAATTTCACGTTGACCCCAGGAACGAGGTCGACGGAAATTTTTTGTGATCAACTCGTATATTGAAATGGCGATTAATGATCTCGAACATTAACGCGCTCGCGTTAAAATATCTCAATCATTAATCGCCACCATTAATACACTAGTTGATTAAATAACTATTAATTCGTGGTGCGAGTGTAATATTTACCTGGCTTCAAAACAGGAAAGGTATTGTTTTAAATATTCATTTTAAGTGCAGGCGTTTTTGGGTGGCGAAGTAGGCAATAAATCATTGGTGGGACGATTTGTTTATATTTATTTCATCTAAACTGTATCTGCTTATGGTAATAAAAATGAGTGAGAGCTGTCGGGCCAGCCCAAATTACACTAAGAGTAACGTCTTTAAGAACGCATGTGCGGTGGAAAGATTACAGTGGTACAGGTATATCCGTACTTCATTCTCTTTAAATGTAAATTTCCAGGGTCAGATTTGGCATTGTGAAGAGAATAATTGAGGATAATTTAATATACCATTGAACTAGTGTGGAAACTGAGTACGATCAGCCCAATATTGCGTAGAAACTTTATTTAATGCTTCTTTCTATGTATCCAATACAGCCTCGTCCTATATTCTTGTTATAAAATGTTTTGCATTGTGCCCATATTAGTTCAATGGTATTAAACTGGCAGTGAAAACACTTCTAAAGAGCAATCATATGCAGCATTATTCACATATTCGCTCAAAAACTGCACTCGTTTTGATGCAATCTCTGGTCTTTCCATTAGAGCCCTTTTGAGAAACAAAACCCTAGAACTTTCAAAATTATACCTAAGGTTGTGTTACAAACATCTATAATATGTATATTCAGTAGTTCTTGTAGTAGGTTTTCTCTTGTAGTAGGTTTTCTCTTGTTACAAACTGTTTATTTTCTATCTATCTAACGTATTGCAGATTTAACTCCTTCAGGCAAATCTCGTGTTTTGAAAGCTGTTCCATTTGCAGGGACCAAATGAAAATAAAAAAAACCATCACATTTAGCACTTGTTGTAACAGTAGAAAAAAATATTTACAGTTGGTTCACATGGGCCTTCGTGCCGTATTCTAAAAATTGCCCTGAGGCTTAGTTTTAATGCCTCAGCTGCAGTTTCAACTATAAGTGAATATATTATTCATTATCAGAAACAAAGTGGTTGAACATGTGTGAACCACAACGTACGTACACAATAGATACCCAGATAGGAATTGAATATATACTTCAAAATCCTCTTGTTTAAAATCATTCCTACGGCGCATTTTGAATGCTTGATTTTTTGTGCAAACGGTTGTATCTATTATACACTTCATTTGATGAACTATACATATAAAGGTAAACAGGTATATGAATAATTTAAGTGGTCGAAAATTTCCCTGCAAAAAGAAAGTTCTGTCCTAGGAGGGAAAATTAATAAATTCGAACCGATACGTTGATATATCCCACTACGTCCGTAAAAATTCTACAAAAATAATATTGAAAATATTGATGTCTGATGACAGTTTGGTTGATATTTATACCTTTCTGACAATGAGATTCACATGACGTTCAATTTAACATGATCAATTTGCTGAATATCAAATTTAAAAATATCGTGGCAAATTAACCTAATTTGCCTTCCATGAATAGATTTACTGGTTTCCATATTTTTCTCCTAGCTCCTTCAGTATTCTGTGAGCAGGAATGATATTAATATGTTCCAATGACTTCAATCTTTGTCCTTTAACAACACTAAGAATGCCTGGTTCATTATGAAATTTAACCTAGAATCATCGTTCTAGTTTCCCCGTGAGTTTGGGAACTGCTTAAAATTGTAATTTGTGGAGTGCATTTTGTGTTAATTGGTCATGTCTACACAGCTTGGATAATGAGCTATAAGGCGGGCATTTGTTTGGTTTATTCATTATTTACCCGCTTTTCTAGTAAAATATTTATAACTTCATTCATTTCATTGCTCCATTTCGTTCTTAATGAAGAACCATGAGTCAGTCATATATTCCAGGTTCGTAGAAACTTTTTTTTCATAAGTGGGGATGAACAGATGTCCCTTCACAGGCACAATCTCTAAAAAATTACATATGCATCCTTAGTGAAATTGTGTTTGAAAATTATAAAAAATCCGGACGCTGAAACCACAAATAGTGAATTATTTCGTGTTTTCCAACTTTTTTTGAGTATTTTGATCATACTGTAACGAACCTAGGCCGGACCTGTCGCCTCGCGCGTTGCCGTCGACAGCGATGAGGTCATCCCCGGAGATGTTCGAGAACAGTCCAGTCGCTCTGCCGTGGGGAACAACGGTCGATATTGGAAACGATTAGAACATGCTGGTCGCCAACTGCCGGAATTCGAAAGATCGGGAATTCTGTGACGGAGATAAATAGGTAGCCCTCAAGATGGCACGGACAGTCTGAACGAGCCCATACGATCGAGCTATACAGTGGCGTAATATAAATTAAGTTGTAGATTTAAGTGTGAAATAAATTATTAAAACCAAGTTAAGTTTATTTACGTTACAATTGGTGTCGGAAGTGAGATTTTGAAAATAAACAAGTGATCGTGGAGTGGATAGTCAGAAAAATAAATTGATAGACCTTTTTGTACGCCCAAAATAGACAGTGGCCCGGTTTTCGCGAAGTGGACAATTGTGCGTGGGAATATAAACTGATACACTGTTCGCGTGAAACAGAAAATAGACAATGGCCCGGTTTTCGCGAAGTGGACAATTGTGTGTGGGAATATAAACTGATACACTCTTCGCGTGAAACAGACAATAGACTGGTGGCCCGTGGAAAAGAATTCGCGAAGTGAATTTTTAACAAACTGATAAACTTTTTCGTGTGAAACAGACTGATACCTCGTCAAAGACAAAATGTGTTCAAGGAAAGTGCGCCTTGCGGACTTGAAGGTAGCGGAATTGAAACAGGAATTGGAGGAAAGGGAACTGGAAACAACGGGTAAAAAGCAAGTACTCCAGGAAAGACTTGCAGAAGGACTTATACAAGAAGGTGAGGACCCCGAAACATTTTTATTCGAAGTTCCGGAGGTGATTTGAGTCCGATAATAGAAAAACTTGAAGAAAATTCAAGAAGTCTGGAAGAAAATGCTAGAAATCTGGAAGAGAAGCTTCTAGAAAATTCAAGAAGCCTGGAAGAAAATTCTAGAAATCTGGAAGAGAAGCTTCTAGAAAATTCAAGAAGTCTGGAAGAAAATGCTAGAAATCTGGAAGAGAAGCTTCAAGAAAATTCTAGAAATCTGGAAGAGAAGCTTCTAGAAAATTCAAGAAGCCTGGAAGAAAATGCTAGAAATCTGGAAGAGAAGCTTGAAGAAAATTCTAGAAATCTGGAAGAGAAGCTTCTAGAAAATTCAAGAAGCCTGGAAGAGAAGTCTAGAAAATTAAGGAAGCTGAAGAAAATCTAGAAATCTGGAAGAGAAGGTTGGAAAAACGAATTAATAGTGCGCCCTCCACAGAGATGGTTAACGAAAAAAAATGCTGGACTTGAGTTTGAACTTGGATAAAGTTCAAGAGGGTATAAAAGATGTCAAGGTCATTTCAGAAATAGGGAAGCTTTCCATGAAGCCGCCTCAGTTCGACGGAAAAACTCCATGGGCAAATTACCGCCGGCAGTTTGAAGCAGCGGCCAAAGCAAACGGATGGAATGCAGGGGAAAGAGCTGTAGCACTGACACTTGCATTACGTGGAGAAGCGACAAATATTCTACAAACTCTCACCGCCCAAGAACAGGAGGACTATGATCAGCTGACTAAACATCTAGAATTACGATATGGCCACGCCCATTTGGAACACGTATACCACTCCCAGCTGAAAAATCGCTGCCAAAAATCGGGCGAATCCTTACAAGAATTCGAAACTGACATTGCACGCTGGGTTCGTCTCGCATATTCAGCCACACCAGAAAATGTAATGGAGCGACTAGCGGTTCAAGCATTCCTGGATGGACTCCGTGACCAAGAAACCAGACAAGCATTGACACTAGCCCGTCCAACACATCTCGTAGACGCACCGGCACGCGCTTTGGAATTCGAGGCAGCGAAACAATCTTGCAAAAGCCAGAGTAAAGTCCGAATGATTGAGGAAGACTCACAGGAGCCTGCTCATTTGGAAGCTGCCATAAGAGAAGTGATTAAGGAAGTGTTCCCTGAGAAAAGACAGCTAAGATGCTGGAATTGTGGCAAAATTGGACATGTGCGTAGCAAATGTCCAACATTCGAAAACACGACTCCGATGCAGGAAAACTAAAGAGGGTCGACGAGAAGGGGCAATCGTCGGCCTGTGTCTAGCAAGCCCCGGTTAACAACGCATATGTCGCTATCCTGTAACGACAGAACAGAGGTGTTTTCGTAGACGGTCTCATCAATAACGAGCCTTGCACCATGCTGCTAGATACAGGTGCGACTAGGACAATTCTCGGACCTTCCTTTGCCAGAACACCGGAACGGATTGAACCGACAACTTGGAAGCTACGCACAGCAACAGGGGAGCCAGCTACTGTATATGGCGAGCTACCGATTGAAATAATTTTGGGCAGCACTAAAGTGAAACATCAGGCACTTGTAGCGGACATCGAAGACGATGCAATCATCGGAATGGACATCATGAATTCCAGAGGGTTTGAATTGGATTTCAAAGACGGCGTCCTACGTGTCAACGGAGAAGAGCTGGTACTTCATGGGAGAAGTGGAGAGTTGATCCGTGTGCTGTTGGCTGAGGATGTAAGCGTACCTGAGAGGGCTGAAACCATCCTGGAGGCTCGCCTGGACGGGAGTGCGAGCAGTGGAGACGTGGTGATGTTCGAGCCCAAACTTCATGATGAGAAAATTGGACGAGGGATTGCCCTAGGGAAAACCCTGTTACGTGCTGAAAAATTGGTACCGGTAAGGGTCATGAATGTCAATTACTTTCCAGTGACCTTAAAGAAAGGAACAATTTTAGGGCACTGCTCGTCAGTTTCATCTGTGATCCGGGGCGTACGAGGTACGATTAGCCAACACAACAACTTGCCCACAGAACTAGAAAAATTAGTTGCCATCTCTTCCAAAGATATAAAACCAGCTCAACAGCCCAAACTAAGAGATTCAGTCAAAAAGTACCAAGACATCTTCGATACCGGACAAGGAAAAGGAGGTCGAACTAATGTGGTCCAGCACAAGATTGATACTGAGGGTGCCCGACCGATCCGGCAATCAGCAAGAAGACTTCCTCTTGCCAAGAAGGAAGAGGCTGACAAAATAGTCAGCGATATGGGAAAAGAAGGAGTTATCGAACCATCTGACAGTCCCTGGTCCTCTCCAGTCGTACTGGTGAAGAAAAAGGATGGATCGACAAGCTATTGTGTAGACTATCGCCAACTTAATAATGTCACGAAATAGGACAGTTACCCTCTCCCGAGAATAGATGACACCCTAGACACGTTGGCTGGTTCCACGATTTTCTCGACCCTTGATCTGAAGAGTGGATATTGGCAAGTAGAACTGGCTCAGGAAGATCGAGAAAAGACTGCTTTTACCATCGGCTCAGGATTGTGGTAGTTCACCGTTATGCCATTCGGGCTCTGTAATGCTCCCGCCACATTCGAAAGATTGATGGAGACAGTGCTGAAGGGACTCTCATGGAACACGTGTCTAGTGTATCTCGACGACATAATTGTGGTCGGCAGATCGTTCGAGGACCACGTGAAAAACTTGGAGGAAGTATTCCTGCGACTGAGGAACTCCGGATTGAAGCTGAGCCCTAAGAAATGCCATCTGTTCCAAAAAGAAGTACGATACCTCGGCCACGTTGTCTCTGGGGAAGGAGTAGCAGTGGATGACCAGAAGATCAAAGCTGTTGAGGATTGGCCCATCCCAAAAGACATTCACCAACTTCGAAGTTTCCTTGGTTTATGCACATACTATCGCCGATATGTGCTGGGATTCGCCAACATCGCTAAACCACTGACCAGGCTCACGGAGGGCCAAACGAAGTTCCAGTGGTCCGAAGAATGTCAAGACTCATTCAGGAAGCTGAAAGGAGCTTTGATCAACGCACCTGTACTGAGCTATCCCCTACCCAGATGGAAATTCATTTTGGATACGGACGCCAGCAACGTGGGACTTGGAGCTGTCCTATCTCAGATCCAGGAGGGACAGGAGAAGGTCATTGGTTATTTCAGCAAGACGCTTAGCAAACCAGAGCGCAATTACTGTGTCACCAGGCGAGAGCTGTTAGCTGTTGTAAAGGGAGTAAAGCACTTCTACAAGTACGTGTATGGAAGAAGATTCCTGTTGAGAACTGACCATGCAGCTCTCAAATGGCTCTTACAGTTCAAAAATCCTGAGGGTCAAGTAGCACGTTGGATCGAGAGACTCCAAGGATTCGATTTCGAGATCGAACATCGAGCCGGAACTAGCCATAAGAATGCAGATGCCTTGTCGCGAAGACCATGTCCAGATGATTGCTCACATTGCCGACGAGCAGAAGAGAAAGAAGCAACACTTTGTAGAACCGCGGCAATGGATGACAACTGGAATGACAGCAAGATCCAGAAAGACCAAGAGAAAGACCCCGACCTTGGCTTAGTTGTCAGCTGGAAGAAGGGCAATCGAAGACCATCATGGCAGGAAGTCGCAGGTTACTCGCCGGCTGTTAAGTCCTATTGGGCACAATGGAACTCTCTTATTCTGGACAATGAGATCCTGAAACGTGTGTTGGAGGCCGATATTGGTGGGGAAGACAGACGCCAAATAATTGTTCCCAGGAACAGAAGAGAGGAAGTGCTGCGGGAAAT
This sequence comes from Gonioctena quinquepunctata, assembly GCA_018342105.1. Taxonomy (NCBI): domain Eukaryota; kingdom Metazoa; phylum Arthropoda; class Insecta; order Coleoptera; family Chrysomelidae; genus Gonioctena; species Gonioctena quinquepunctata. The sequence continues at coordinate 180,343 of JAFIRS010001745.1, read as the reverse complement.
CCATGATGGAGTCGCTGGAGGACATCTGGGAGTGACGAAGACCCTGCAGAAAGTGAGGCAACGGTTTTACTGGACCAATTGTCAAGCTGACGTCCAGGACTGGTGCAGAAAGTGCGCTGTATGCGCTGCTAGCAATGGACCTCGAATACGACCCAAGGCCCCGATGCGTCAGTACAGCGTAGGCAGCCCGTTCGAGAGAATCGCCATTGACATCGCCGGCCCGTTTCCCGTATCCGACCACGGGAATAAATACATCCTTGTGGCAATGGACTACTTCAGTAAGTGGGCGGAAGCCTATTCCCTGCCCAACCAGGAAGCCATCACCGTCGCCGACGTCTTGGTGAAAGAGTGGATATGTCGATTTGGTATTCCAATGAAGCTGCACTCGGATCAAGGCAGAAATTTCGAATCCAACCTTTTCCAAGAAATATGTCTACTGCTGAACATCCGCGAGACAAGAACCACGGCCCTACATCCGCAGTCCGATGGAATGGTGGAACGGATGAACAGGACGATCAACCGCCACTTGTCCAAGGTTGTCTCTGACCATCAAAGAGACTGGGACCAGTATCTTCATTTGTTCCTGATGGCCTATCGATCCGCAGTACACGAGTCAACCGGTCAAACTCCTGCTAGTATTATAATGGGCCGAGAACTGCGACTGCCTTGTGACCTGAAGTTTGGGATACCGCCAGGACAAGACACTGCGGGAGAGGACTACGTCAGCAAACTTCGGCAGAGAATGGACGACATCCACGAACGAGTCCGGTTGAACATCCAGAGTGCCAGCGATAAAATGAAGAAGACCTATGACATCAAGGCCGACGCTGGAGGATTTAAGGTTGATGACCTGGTTTGGCTGTACAACCCCAAACGTCGTCGTGGACTATCACCAAAGTTGCGGAACTCGTGGAAAGGCCCGTATAAAATCGTGAAAAGGATAAACGACCTTGTGTACCGAATCCATAAGCCACCCCGAGGGAAACCAAGGGTCGTCCATTTCAACAGGTTGGCCCCTTACGCCGGAAACCATGACCAAGTTCGCACCCTCAAGCCACCGGAGGATGATATGACGTTCGAGAAGTTTATGTCCTTGTATTCAAACGGGCAGAAAGTTCTACATTGGGGTTACAGGAGAGGAGTCACGAGACCTTTTCGAGGTGCCTGCTGACTACGCACTAGCGCACTGTGTGGCAGAAGATCTTCGAATGTCCAGGGGCATCGCCGTAGTGTTCTCCAAGAAATTTGGTCAACTCCAAACACTGCGGGAGCAGAATCCAGAAGTTGGTGGGGTGCTACAGTTGAAGAAAGGCCAGAGAAACATCTACTACCTAGTTACCAAGAGGCATTCCCAAGATAAACCGTCCTATGAAGATGTCTGGAAGAGTCTCATCAAACTAAGAGATACTATGGTGGACCAGAATCTGGTGGATCTAGCAATTCCAAAATTGTCCTGTGGTATTGATGGGTTGGACTGGAGAGTCATAAGAAGTATGCTGGAGGCGATATTCCGATCCAGCGGCGTCAAGATTTTGGTTTGCTGTAACCCTCTTCCACGACCGATCATGAAGACCGTGGAGTGTTACTTCCATCGAACTTCACGGTGCAGATATGGGGAGTCATGCAGATATCGTCACACTCCAAGGATGAAATTTCGGGACGAAATGTCTTTAAGAAGGGGACAATGTAACGAACCTAGGCCGGACCTGTCGCCTCGCGCGTTGCCGTCGACAGCGATGAGGTCATCCCCAGAGATGTTCGAGAACAGTCCAGTCGCTCTGCCGTGGAGAGCAACGGTTGATATTGGAAACGATTAGAACATGCTGGTCGCCAACTGCCGGAATTCGAAAGATCGGGAATTCTGTGACGGAGATAAATAGGTAGCCCTCAAGATGGCACGGACAGTCTGAACGAGCCCATACGATCGAGCTATACAGTGTCGTAATATAAATTAAGTTGTAGATTTAAGTGTGAAATAAATTATTAAAACCAAGTTAAGATTATTTACGTTACAATACTAACAATGCGATTTTACTTTTATTGCGACTGGAGTTGAAGCGAAATATAATCACAGTAATAACAATTTAATTGAATTATGTAGAAAACGTCAACATTGGCAATTTTGGAAAGAAAGGTTCTTTCAATAAATCAAACACGGAATAATATATTTTATTTTTCGTTCACTCAGCTTGTTTTTCTCTATGCAATTTTGCTTTATATTGATTGCCCCCGTTCGATAACTGGACTTCAAGGAGGACATTAAAATAAAGATATTTCATTATTTATTATTATTATTTCGCTCATAATTACGATAATCATTATCTCCTCATGATATAATTCTGTTAGATATAGAAAAATCGATAAGTTATGAAAATAAACTTTCACAATTGTGATATGAAAACAATTCGCAACAACTTGCATGCAGTTATGTCCTTCATGTAACAAAATTCCATAAAAAGTTCCTGGTTCAAAGAATCATATTTATAATATTGGTTCAAATGATATAAACTTCCTAACTTTAGTATTTTCCAACGTTTTTAAACTTTTGAAAAAATTTGGTCATCAGCTAGACAGCCGTGGTGAGACAGCCTTTGCTGTCAAGTGTCACGTTGTGTGCAATGTTGTCAGATTTGCGAATTTATAATTGCGGGTAATGATGTCATCCAAAATTTATGAAATTATATTATTTTTAGAACCATAAGAGGTTTGAAAAGAGAAGAACGTTTGACAGATGTGATGTTGACAGTTGTTTATCCTATGTATACTCTTCAACTCTTCATTTTATAAATGACACTCAATTTTATTTTCATTCCTGAAGGTGATTTGGTACATTTGAAATTTGTGAATGTTTATTAGTTAACAACATGTCATCTTTCACGGTGAGTCTGTAGATGAATTCGTTGCAATTTCATTTGTCAATTATGATTTCAGATTATTTCATTCTGTCAGAGAGGAAGGCATCCTCCCACGTGCCTATAAAGACACTCATCTAATAATGTTTTCATTTTCAGACAAAAATGTCCTGCGTAAAATCAAATCTGCGCCATGTTCACGACCCGCTAAGCCGCCTTGTTCCAAACCAAAGGCAGTTCTGGATAAACAGAAATGTCCGGAAGAGGAAAAAAGCTTCATAGGCAATTGTAAAGGACTTCTCAGCAGCCTGTGCAGGGTTTTGGTTCCTGGTAAAAAGAAACCCGGAGAAAAAGCAGCTTCAACTGGTTTGAAGGGATCAAAATCTCTTCCTGATTCCCGAGGTAATTTTGAAAATATCTGGGTTTCTTTTTTGGACTTGAACAATATTGCCCTCGAATTTTGGAGTGGGCGTGGGTTCGTTAATTTTTGAAATATCTAACAGAAAACATCAACATTTTTTTAGTCTCCTATTATATACATTATGGACAGGAACAGAGAATTTAAAAATATCTGGATTAAAAATACAAAAAAAAAATCCGAAATTATTCTGCAATGGTTGATGGGCTAGTTGAACACAGGAGGTTTAGAGTTTCGTTCTCTGTGGAATCCAAATCGTTTGTCTCAAGAGCACTGACGAACCGCTCCGCCCTGTTCATGGGGATGGGGGTCTCTTACACCCTCAGACCGGTGAACGGGGATAGTATTGGCGTACGTACAAGAATGAAGACAAAATAAAGAAATAAAACTCTTTTTGATTGAATGGTTCATTGAATAATTCATGACTTGGCTAGTATCATGAGGCGGAGCCCCATCTTGTTGAAAATACATCACTTCAGAAAAAGCAAGCGGTATGTTTTCCCAATATCAATTGCAGAAGCATAAAAAAGTCTTGCGGCGAAATCCTGTGAGCAGCAGTGGCGGAGATAACTAATTTTATTTAGATATTTTAATATCCTAAAACGTATTTCGATCGGCACACACCAAGACCACATTCGCTACTGGTTTTTGATCTTTCAGAGCTATTAAAACACAAATATAACGCGTGATTTATGACCTCCCATCGTATAGACCTGCCAGCATTGATGTCCGACTTGATTGGCCCAGACGAATCAGTTGTAGAACAGACAGCAGTCACTCAAATCCACGTTGACCAGCGGGCTCTTTGTGCCGACAGAGACTGTATACAAGTAGTACAGATTATTTTCCGTTCCGTTTCTTCGCATATACGCTCGTGTTAGCGAAGTGAGTTTTTATTTGCTCCCTATAGGAACAGCTTCTGCAATTGATATTGGATGGACTATAACTCCATTAACAATTTTTCAATATCATTCTGAGGGAATTATAAATACATAACCTCTGTCAACTGTCCTTGAAAGAAATTGGTTATTTTACTTGAAATAAAATTAGTTATTTCACTTCCGATTACACCAGCCCATACGTTTACTCCGAATATGTCTTGGAAATTACTTTCCTTCATCAAATACTGATTTTGTTGCGCCCAATATCTGCAGTTTTGTCTGTTAAACATTCCATTGTTCGTGAATTTCGACTCGTTGGAAAACGATATCGAAGAAATAAACTCGGGATTAGCAGGATTGTTCTGAAGTTACCAATCCCAATAAACTAATAATCAATTATCATTATTTTCATACAAATGCTGGTGCCCTTGTACCAATGCTTTTTCAAAATCTTGTTGACTCATCACTCATGTATGTATAAATTTCTGTTGAAAAATGTAATTGTTTCCATGGAACACTTTTGTTTTTTTTGTTTTTACCAACAATGAGAATTCTGTAATGGAATGTGAATAAATCTGAAAAAAATGAGTGAGCCCTATTCGTTCCCTAAACTGAGAAGACTTACTTGGAGATGTTTGCGGAATCGAAAAATATATAATTATACACAGCGTTTCATCAAGAATTTCAAAGTTTGATTCAGTTCCGAGTGAAGGTCCCTTCGAAAATTCGCAAAATAATTATACCTATCCTTTTGATCATAAAATTGAAGTTATGATTATGATGATATACCCCAATTCCCTCATTATTTTTCGACAAATAATTAGTGTATTGGGATTATCCATCCGATTTTCGATTCGGAACTATCAATGGATTCGTCGTGAAAATTAGTATCAATAAATCTTTCATAACAGAAATTTTTCCCCATGAATTAAAACATGCATCAATGAGAGCAATATATGAAGGTGGAGATGCGCAGAATCCAATCAATTACAGGCCCATAGCATTAATAAGCATATTTTACAAAATAATTGAAAACATTAAAAAAATAATAGTAAACTTCATAAATAAAAAATATGGATTTGATTTAAATCAATTTGGTTTTCAAGAAAACAGTGGAACACAAACAGCAGTACTACAAGTAATTAATTTTATACAAGACAGACTTGACAAAGGAAATTGTGTAATAGCAATTTCTATGGACCTTAAGAAAGCTATTGATATAGTGATCATATAATTCTTTCGAAATATCTCGATTCGATGGGAATTAGAGGAATGGCAAATAATCTACTGGAATCTTACCTTAAGAATAGAAACATCAGAACTAAAGTAAATACTATTGAATCCAAAAAATTATATATAAATAAAGGTGTTCCTCGAGGATCTGTGTTAGGTCCAATTTTATATTTATTATATATTCAAAATATTTCTAAAATCAATTTAACTAGTGGATACACCATATATGCAGATGATACAGTTTTTTATATGCAAATGAAATACCTACAATTCTAGAATATACGATAAACGAAGACCTAAAGAAAATAGAGAAAGGCTATTTTCTAACCTCCTTTCTGTAAATTCCAATGAAACTCAATATATGATTTTCCACCAACGAAATAAACAAACTCTTAATCTAGATATCCGTATAAAAAATAATTGCATGAAACAAACGTCCCAAATCAAATACCTTGGTATTTGGATTGATGAGAAACTGAAATGGGACAAGCATATTGATATTCTTAAACAAAAAAAAACTCCCATTATTGGTGCATTGAGAAGATGTCCCAAACTTAATACATATATAGCAAATTCAATTCTTCATTCTCATATCCTCAGTCGAATAAACTATTTAATAATTATTTGGGGATTTCGTTAAAAAATAATTTCGACAAAATGTCTGTATTATATAAGAAATCATTAGAAGTCCTGCATCGTCTTCCATATGATATACCAACAAATCAACTGTTTGATAAAACGAATACATTTTCTTTAGAGGAACACTATACAATCAACACTCTAAAAATTGCTTATGAAAGGTAGTTCCGCCACGAGACAGTTGAATTAGGAAATCATTAAAATTCGACATACGTATTGTTTAACATGTGATCAACACCCCTATAAAATTTTAACAAGTTTCACGATCCCGAACCCGAGATATATATATAATTGAAGTTGACTCAATTAACACGTAACATATGGACCATGCATAGGCAAACAGCACACTATTAACTCTACCGTTAGTACTAAAATTAAGAAGTTTATGGAAAAAAAAAAAAAAAAGGATTGACCATCTAGTTTGACAGATATAATCAAAACTACTCTCGTTATTCAAAATAGTCCACGGGGAAGCGCACATTATTAATCTACCGTTAGTACTAAAATCAAGAACTTTATGAAAAACGAGGAGGAGTTAGAGCAGGATATCACAAATATTGTGAAAATGAAATCAAAGTGATTGACCATCTAGTTTGACAGATATAATCAAAACTACTCTCGTTATCAAAATAGTCCACATGGAAGCGCACAGCCTAAAGGTGGGGTCGAAGAGAAATGCGGATTGTGCCAGGGGACTTTTTAAAAAAGGACGGGAAACCATTTGAAGGTCTGAACGCGAAAAAAAACTCCTTCTCCCAGTTGACCCCATCGATTTTAACGATACCCCCCTTCCCCCCCCCCAAAAAAAAGTTCAAATAGAGTACTACTGTGAGTACTGAAGTTTTATCGAAAAACGATAATTTTTTCCCATGACGTATGATTTCTAGTGAGGGGGGGTGGCGGGTCTGATATTATTTTGCTGCGCTTTTCGGGGACATCAATTTTTTGAGTCGCCGACTTTCTGTAACGAAGAAATTTTCTAGAGTCGATTTGGGGGGAACAAGTGCCCCCTTTAAAAAAAAATTGTTTTCGCGTTTCAAATCGAAAAGTCCTTTGAAATTTTTCGATTTCGTCGAAAATAATTTTCTAGTTGAACTGTCTCGTGGCGGCCGAAACTCATACTCACCACACTAGACAATATAACTGGTTCCATCTTGAAGCTATTAATTCTACAATAGGTCAGAAAAAATTTACATTTGACGCACTCTCAGAATTCAATAATCTACCCGATGATCTGAAAAAATGTAACAATATATTTCAATTCAAAATTAAAGTGAAAACATACATTCTATCACAAAGAAATAACTGATTCCATTCATTTTATTACAACCTCCATTTCTTCTTTTTATTATTATCCTTTGTCCATTAATTTCAAATTTATTAATAATTTTTTTTCATTATTTGATTCTATTAATAATGTCTGTCTGAATATTCGTTATTACGTTAATATATTATTATTTTCCAATAAATTCAATACTATTAAAAATTAATCTAAAACCATGTATAATCTTATACCAGTTAATAACTGTCTGGTTATACATAATATTCTATTTTTAAATTTATATGTACTATTTCAATTGTATACACAATTATTGTAAACTTTAATATGAAAATAAATAAAATGTTTGAATGTTAAAAATGTGTTGTCCTTGGAAAAAAATTACTTTTATGCACAATTAGTGGTTTTGGAAATATCAACCCACCACAGGTACTCAACTAGGCGGAAAAAACTGTCATATAATATTTTTTACTCATCATTCATGTCCATCAGATTGGTTGGAGTGGGTCCAACGCACTCTAGATGCAAAAATATAAATGCTTCTGAACAATCAAATGTACCCATTTTTCGTCTCAAAACCATGAAATCGCACTCAGAATCGTTTTTATGATCCAAAAAAGTCAAAAAAATTACAGGGTGTTCTATTTGAAATTCTCAAGTTTAGCTCGTTTCCGGTGAAACAGAAAGTGATGGGAAAGTATGAAATATTAAAAAAACAATTCTTGAATCCAAGTTTGGATCTCATATCCTCGAAACTCTGGAAAGCATGACTTGTTTAAAAATACAAGCCATCATCCATGTTTTCCATATTTCCCCGTTGTGGAGAAACAACTCAGACCAGAAACTTCCAACCGTGAAACTTTTATCATTGTTGGGGTGACGGAAATTAATGTTTTAGCACTTGAAGAAGTGAATACTACCGCTTCTAGACTAGGGAAATTAGCCATGAGTTACAAATTAGTTATGAGTCAACCAAATTTTGAAGAAGCATAGGAACAGGTCGTTCAAGTATCAAGTGCAGTAGCATTTGTATGAAAATAATTAAAATTGAAAATTAGTTTATTGTGATTCGTTATTTCAGAAGAATCCTGCTAATCCCGACTTTGTTTCTCCGATATTGTTTTCCGACGATTCGAAATTCACGAACAATAACAGACAAAACTGCAGATATTGGGCGCAACAAAATCAGTATTTGATGAAGGAAACTAATTTCCGGGAAAGATTCGAAGTAAACGTATGGGCTGGTATAATCGGAAGTAAAATTTTATTCCAAGTAAAATAACCAATTTCATTTCAAGGACAGTTGACAGGGGTGAGGTATTTAGAATTCATTCAGAATGATATTGAGGAATTTTCAATGGAGTTACCGCTTGCTTTTCCTGAAGTGATGTATTTTCAACCGTCTCATAATACTATCCAAGTCATGAACTATTTAATGAACCAGTTTAATGAGCGAGTAATTGGAACTTATGGTTCTGTACTTTGGCCTGTCCGATCCCCAGATCTCAATATTTTAGACTTTTTTTTGTGGAGTTATGTGAAAGAACGTGTGTTTTATACACCATCTCAAACATTCAACTTAAACACAATTTTACAAAATCGCATTTGTGAAGTGTTTGCAATCATAAATCCCGCTATGTTGCGGAATGTGATGCGAAACACAATTGGTGGAGCCAGATTATGTCAGGGAGTAGGCGGAATGGATATATATATATATATATCAAGAAAATCTATACAAGTGACTGCATTCACCAATTGACTATTGTTTTGAGAAAATAGTTCATTAATTTATCATGTTCTAACAAATTCTTCCAGACTCAAACAATTATCAATTTTAAATACAGCGCTAAGTGATCATAAGTTCCAAATAGCATCAATAGATATTCAGTGTGAGAAAAAAAGAATGGGGTATGAAAAAGTTTTCACAAATTACAATGTGAAAAGTATTAAAATTGATCTTTTAACTTTAGACACTAATATTTTTTCAAATAATAATATTGATATAAACTATGGAAAGCTTTTCCAAATTTTTGATAGACATTGTTTCAAAAGAAAAATTTGGTTTTCTCATAATGATAAACCATGGTTTAATGCAGAAATTTCCACATTAATTGAAATCAGGGATGAATTTCATTACAAGAAGAAGAAAAATCCCTCTAATGTATACTTTTTAGAATCTTATGATTATTATAATAAACTTTAAGAAAAACAAAAATAAAATATTATGAAAATGAATTCAATAACAATCTGACCCCAAAATCTATGTGGAAATCGATAAATAAAGTTCTTTACTATAAAAATCAACGAACATCAGATATCCACTATATATTAAACAACAACAAGAAAATTGAAGAAAAAACAGAAATATGTGAACATTTTAATGAACATTTTGTAACAATCGCAGAAAAAATATCTGGTAACATTACGAATATTGAAGATGATTCTTTATATAAATATAGTTCTTTATCTTCTATGTTTCTGGAACCAACAACTAGCCAAGAAATTGAAGAAATCATCAGTAACTTAGATTCTGGAAAATCACCTGGTTTTGATAATTTGAATGTATATATTGTAAAAAAGGTTCAATCAGAATTATCACCCATTCTCAGTATACTAATAAATAAATCTTTTGAGAGTGGAAAACTACCGGAAAATATAAAAATGGCCAAAGTTATACCAATTTTCAAAAATGGTAAAGAATATTATCCCAATAATTATAGACCAATATCAATTCTCAAGGTTTTTTCAAAAAATTTTGAAAAGGCTATTCACAGCAGATTAAAGGAATATTTGGATTCAAAAAAAGTTCTATATGAGGAACAGTATGGCTTTCGTAAACACAGTGATACAGAGTCTGCAGTATTAGATGTCATAACAGATATCCAATTACAATTAGATAATAATGAAAAATGTGGACTTCTTTCACTGGATCTACGTAAAGCTTTTGACACATCATAAAATTTCATTGGAAAAATTATATGAAATAGGAATTCGTGGAGTGGTTCATAACTGGTTTGAAAATTATTTATATGTTAGGAAACAATATGTTAATCTTGGAGATTATAATGGTTCTTTTGGAGATATATCTTGTGGGGTACCTCAAGGATCTATATTAGGACCATTACTCTTTATAATTTATATAAATTCGGCTTCAAAATTGAAATTAAGCGGATCATTAAAATTATTTGCGGATGATACTACATTAATTTACAATAGTTATGACTTAGATTCCATCAAAATTCATATGAAAAACGATTTGAAAATAATTTCACATTGGCTAGATGTGCATAAGCTTACATTATATATGGAAAAATCTTCGTTTATGTTTATAACTGAAACCAAACTTACAAATGTTCAAAATCATACAATTAAATTCGGCTCTAATAATCTCAAATATACCACTACAATTAAATTACTTGGACTATATTTAGATGAAACTCTTTTTTTCAGTGAACATATAGAAAATTTGAGACGTTACCTATCACCTATGGTTGGAATTCTATTCAGGATTTTAGACTATCTTCCTTTGAAATATTTGAGAAACATTTATTTTTGTATTTTTCATTCAAAATTACAATACCTTATATCAGTCTGGGGAACTGCAAATCAGAATATTATGAAACCATTGCAAGTAATACAAAACAGAATAATAAAATGTATATTCAGATACTAGTACCTCGAACCATCAGTAAACTTGTATAAACCCAATGAATTACTCAATATCGGAAATTTATATAATTTCAAAACCTGCTGTTTAATCCACTCTATGAAAAATTCTGCTAAACATTCTAACCTTACATTCACACAAATTGACTATATCCATGACTATAATACTCGTCACTGTAAAAATGTATGTACTATTCCGATAAAATCAAACTTTGGTAGTAAGTCAATATTTTATCAAGGTATAATGACATACAATTTAATTCCTGATTACTTGAGAAATATGCGTTTCAATAGCTTTTTCAAGATTCATTTGAAAAAATATTGGATCTCTAGATAATTTATTGATTTCATTTTGCAAAACAAATTGAGAATGTTTCCCTTTTCAACATAATATACAAAATTATAATAAGAGAAATATAACGTATTTTATTGATTATCCCATGAGTGTATAGATAAAATATCCATACCCTTGATTTAAAAAATATATGTCATTTATTTTGTGTTATTGTATCCCTAATATAAATAATTGTATTATTTCTTGGGATGAATAAAGTTGTTATGTTCAGAATAATGATAAAAATTGCTCATTTATTCATTCAATCAATTAGATATTCCACTATGATAATTCTTTAATTAATATATTTTCAAGGGTGTTCCAAGCGATCTACTTTATCAAGATCGACAGGAAACAATAATAACAAGAAAAAACCTGGCACAATGAGTTTTGCGACCTACAAAACTAAAAACAAGTACCCCTGGAGGAGGACGACTCGATGGATCCTTCGAAGTGAACTGTTCCTTTCTACGAAAAGCAACAATAAATCGGATTCTTGCAAATCAGATGAGGGAGAAGCTGCACCGGATGCCAATAAATTGACATGCGTTTGTTATGGGGCCAAGGGAAAAAACAACCGGGAAGATAATCAAAGTGGTGATGAAGCAGATGGAACTTGTAAGAACAAAAGCAAAAAGAGTTCAGAAAAGAATTTGAACTTCAAACAAACTAATCTCTCGAAAATTTGCCAAGCTGCGAGCGGCGACAGACCCAATGCCAATAACAGAAAATGCGAATCGCAACAGAAACAAGGTCAAAGCATGGAAATGAAAACTAGTAAGTGTGCCCCAACTATTTCTGATTCACAGCAAATGCAAGGAAAATAATATTTTCGTTTGCAATGCTAGAGTATAATATCTTATTAATAAAGATATACCTATCTTGGATTTTAAACATAATCATAGGTTAAATACTGCCTAGGTTCATGTGAATTATGAATTGAATCAATGAAATGTATTTACTCTCACGGACAAATACCTACACATACATCTCATTCAGAAATACACATATACATCTTATACAAACTTACCATATACGGTGTGACCCATTTAGATTGGAAACATCCCTGTAAAATTTGAAGTAATCAACCGATTCACACCTTTTTTTTAATATTGAGAAGCAAGAAGTCTACTGAGGGGCAAAATTTCAAATGTTTATTCTAGTATTCAGGGCATAGCATGAATTTTTCTCAGTCGAAAATGAAGAATTTTTATTAGCGATATTTCATTTGAAAACAAACCACGCCACTGGATTCAGATTGTCTTCAAATAGCTGTAACCAAAATTTCATAAATATATTCTTTACTAAAAAAGTAATGGCTAGTTGAAATTCTAAAATGCATTAAGCCAACATTCACCATAGGACAACCTGTATAACCCGATTCCCATGAAAATAACACTTTTTTTAAATGGCGAAATCACCAATTTTTGGAAAAAATACCACAATGTCCAGAACGATGAGAAAAGAGGTTGGATTTTTTTTCAATTTATTTTTCGAAGTAGTTTTTTCAAAAAAAAAATCCAAAGAAATGTTCCTGTTTGAACAATGCGGAAACCTCGTCAGGATGTGACGTAACAAGTTGCCAAGAGTTATTCATAGTATTTCTTTACAATGTAAGCAGGCCGAAAAAGTAATGACATAGCATTCGGTATACATACATATTATTCAAGAATAACTAAATCAAGAACGGCTATCAAATACGAAGTCTTCTTTTCAATATCACATATGCTGACACAAGTTCTGTTCTATTCATAGGATGAAACAGAATAACATTTCCTCAGAAGTTCCACAAAATAGTGACAAATCAGTGGGCATATGACGTCAAAGGAAGCTGTGTTTGAATGTCTCACTGAATTTGAGGGTTTTAGAGCAGCGTTTATTCGAATATTAGGTACACAATATCTTCTAGGAAAAACTATGCACACATAATATTTTATTACTATATTTCAACTTCAAGCACATATGAAGCAAATTTACGAGTTTGTGGTCTCGCCTATTAGTTGTAACATAAGACCCACGAATGCATGGGAAAAAAATAAATAGAATAAACAATTATTAAAAGTAACGGAATTACATTTAACTTTGCACGCAATTAAGTGCTAGGAAAAACAACAAATGAAAATTAGAATCTCCCTCATATATTTTCTGAAAAATAAGCGAAATATAGGTTGCTTCGGCCCATGTCATATCAAAATTTGAATTACGTCCAACTTTCACTGAGACCAAGGAAAGTATAAAACCGGGAGGTGTGACAGCTCGGTGTTTTATACTTCTTTCGGCGTTACTTCCAGTCCAACAAAATCTTCACGAAATGTTATTCCAGATGAGATCTGTGTTTCTTGCTAGGTTATTATTCAGAGAAATCATTAATTGATAGATGAAAGACAGATATATTTATTCGACCAAGTTACAAGTTTGTTTTTGGCAGGTCATTCAAATAGTAAAATATGGACATATTTAAAAAAAATCACTTCTTTGACAATTTTTATTTATGAAACTACCTTATAATATATATACAATACATGTAAAATTATTCTTTTGACGTTTCTGTTTTTCTATATTTTTAAAATTACTAATTTTGCATCAAGATCTCTCCTGGCATCTCATTGGCTGTTGTGTTCAGATCCGATTTCATATACAGGATGTTTGAACTTTTAATATTTTGTTATCTGCTTGTGATATACAGGGTGTCCCTGGACTTCCCCTTTTCCTCTCGGTAATGTATAGATGGGGTCAAAATATCACCACTACTTCATATAACTTTTGGTACTAAAAGCCTTCATTACCAAGTTACGGGCCCCGAAATGAAAAATGTTTTTCTTTGATAACTTTCAAAGTGAATATTCAAAATCATCTAAATTTTGGTGATTGACTAAACAAATGAATTCCTTCGATGAGCTTTCATGCAGGAGTCAGTTGATTTGCTACAAAGTCAGGAACAAACTACCCCCGATGGTCCACACCCCAAAACTTTGAAATGACAGATAATTTTTCGAAAGTTTTCAACAAAATAAGGTTACGTAGACAATTTTTTGAATAAAGGTACTCGTGTGGAAAGTCGATCGGCGCAACGATTCTTAATAAAAATGCAGTTTTCCTCGACGACATCAAACCCGATCGTCCACCATTATTTGAAATGAAAAATTTTCACAGTAGAAATACTAATGCTAACGTTAATTCAACAACATTTATGAGAGGGATAATACAAAATATGCTAAAATAAAGTCGTAAACAAAAAGTATAGTACCTAGTTGAAAGTTTCATTCACAATGTAGATATTTTTTCAAATGAAATATCAAGTTATGTAGATTCGTGGTGTTCTTGAACTAACAAGCTACTCCACTATGAAATATCGAATTCAGTCCATATTTTGTATGTACGCGTGGAATAAGCACGTTTCGTGTTGTGTTATCTGAATCTCATGAAACTCAACATTTGGATGTTGCAAATACGTATTCACAGCTTAAATGTTGAGGAGTTTCACTGATAAGTATAATTTCATGGGAGAGAATCTTCAACCCAAAGATAAATTAAGCTGAAAAAACGCACATCGGAAGACATAACTAATAGAAAGCAAACGAATAAACTACAAAAACGGCTGCACATGAATAGGTGCAAAATATCCGGTGAATAAATTTATGTTGCATTTCTTCCACAGAGTGGTGCGTTGTCATTGTATTGTCAATATTCTAATAGGACAGTTTGAAGTGTTTTGATATGGCCGAACAGTTTACATTCAACGAATATGCAGATATGCATGCATTGTATGGACGAGAATTTGGTTATGCTGCAGAAGCCCGTCGTCTGTATGCCGAGCATTTTCCCAATCGAACGTTACCGGCAAGAGAAACGTTCGAGCGTGTCGATCGCAGCTAAAGTGAGACAGGTATGTCTAATGGATAATTAATTGGAGTCTGTTGTTTTATTTCGATAATATTTTAGGTTTAGTTTTGCCAAAACGAGGTGGTGAGGGCGCTCCTAGGGCTGTGCGTACCGTTGTATTGGAGAAAAATATTTTGGAAGCATGTCGCTGATGATCCTTCAATGAGCATCAGAAACCTATCAGAACAGTTCCATACATCCAAGTCCACTATTCATAGAATAAACAAGGAACAACTGCTCCACCCATATCACATCCAGAAGGTACATGCCATGACACCTGAAGATTTTCCAGCACGACTGGAATATGCCAATTGGTTCCTGGATAAGCAAAGAGAGGATAAGACTTTTATTACTCGAGTTTTATTCACTGATGAAGCAGGTTTCAGTAGAGATGGAGTAATCTCCACATATGGGCCGAATAAAATCCCAATGGGATATTGCAAACCAAACACCAACGGAAATTCAACGTGAATGTTTGGGCTGGTATCATAGGAAACCATCTTATAGGACTATTCGTTCTACATGACCGATCGAATGGAGAACGTTATTTGGAGTTCATTCAGAACGATTTGAATGGACTTTTGGAACATGTTCCATTGCAAACCCGAAGGGATGTGGTTTATGCATGATGGCGCTCCTCCTCATTTCAGTTGGATTGTGCGGGACCATCTGAACCAGATTTTCCCCAATAGATGGATTGGTAGAGGTGGGCCATATTCATGACCACCGCGGTCTCCAGATTTGAATCCATTGGATTTCTTTCTGTTGGGGCATCTAAAAAGCCTCGTTAACGCTGCACCTATCCACACCAGAGATGCCTTGTTGAATAGAATTACATTACATTGTGAAGCCATACGAAACGACCCTGGCATGCTATTTCAAGTACAGAGAGGGTGTTTGCGCCGACTAAGAAAATGTAGTGAGAGAGACGGAAGTCATATCGATCAGTTTTTATAGCGGATTTTGCATTTCTGTTTGCTCTTGAGGCTTGCGATTGATTATTTACACCATGAGTTTTGTAAGGTAAACGTGTTTGCATGAACATTGTACCTATTATTTCTATTTTCATTACAAATTAATATTCTCGAATAATGGTAGAAATCTCAGGTTGGATGTCGTCGAACAAAAATGCATTTTTATCAAAAATCGTTGCATCGATCGATTTTCCACACGAGTACTTTTATTCAGGAAATTGTCCAGGTAACCTTGTTTTGTTAAAACATATCGACAAATTCTAGTCATTTCAAAGTTTTGGGGTGTGGACCATCGGGGGTAGTTTCTTCCTGACTTTGTAGCAAAACAACTGACTCCTGCATGAAAGCTCATCGAAGGAATTCATTTATTTAGTCAATCACCAAAATTCTGATGATTTTGAATATTCACTTTGAAAGAATTTTTCATTTTGTAACTTTGAGGACCCGTAACTTGGTAACGAAGGCTTTTAGGAACAAAAGTTATATGAAGTACTAGTGATATTTTGACCCCATCTATTCATTCACGGAAGGAAAAAAGGAAGTCCAGGGACACGATGTATATTCATAAATTTTGATTTGTAAAAATTTTAAAATCATGCCAATTGATTGTAATGTTGAAAACATGTTTATTTCAAACATAGGTATCGATTAATATCATACAAGGTTTCAGAAAAAAGGTAGAATCTTCAGAAAAACTGTAAAATAACATAGCACAGATTACCAAATACGAATATTTCATTATTTATGGGTTTTTTCTTTATTATTATTTCAATCTTCAAACATTTAACCTACTTCTAAACATATATATATATATATATATATATATATATATATATAAAATAAAAACAACAAAATTACGAGACATACAAGCGATCTCAGATATTCGTAGATGGAATAATAATAATAATATGTTTATTTACGAACGTATATAACAGATTATGGTAACATGGTTAGTGAAAACAAACATGAAGAGTAAGCTCATCAGAACCTATGGTCGTACATGGGTCATCTTTATATCATTGTTTACAATACAGCGTTTTCCATTTTCTGTTGAAATACTAATGATATATAATAATACTAATGATATAAAGAAAATGGTTATATAATTCTGGTGTTAATAATACTAATAATAATAAATACAATAAAATGAAATACAGTAAAATAAATGCGGCAATAATAGATAATGGTGGATATTGGTTAAAAAAAGAATATAGTAATGAGTTGTTATTGTGGGGAGAAATAATGACGAACTGAAAATTATTCTGTTTATGATATACATTCATTTGAAATAGCAGTAATATAACTACTAATTGGATCGATTTGGACCACTAATTTATGGACCTTGTCCAACTTAGTTCCAACTCGAAGTAAAGTTGTTTCATTCAATAAGTTTTCTGACCTCTGTTCCAGGTAGATGAAGTAAATATGTTTTAAATACTTCTTTCAATAGGTCGACTGAGTTTATGGTTTTCAAATACGTTTTGTATATATCAGGCAATGCATCAAATACTCTTGGAGATAAATATAGATGGTATTTCTGTCCTACTGTTTTGTTGGCTGATGGTATTTTGAGGTTCTCTTTCAGTTTGTTACCCGTCGGATAATTGTGGTCAACTCGTTCAAGTATTGTCCTATCATTGTATAAATATAGTATTATATTATACATATAGATCTGCCTTATGTCCATAATTCGTGTCTCTATAAATAATTCATCTGACCAATAAAAACAATGATTGAGTTTCAATTTGAAAGATTTCAAATTTGGAATCCTGTGCTCTTGAGGAAAGAAGTTGCAAAGTCTGACATCCAGGGAATGCATTTGTGATTTGTTCAGCCTGAGACGAGAGGTCCTCAAATGGTTTGCTCCACGAGTTTGATATTAATGAAAATCGGAGTTTGCAGAAAATGCTCGTTTGTTCTCCTGTATTTCCAATACTGTGGCATATATGAATGAAGAAGGAACATGCATAATAGAAGGATCTCTAAAAATTGATTGACAATGATCCCTGTAGCGATAATTTTCTTGGCTCTTTTCTGCATTTTGAAAACTCTGATGGTGTGACTAGAATTACCCCATATAAGTATGCTGTAGTTCATATGAGCATGAAAGAATGAAAAATAGCATCTTCGAACTATGTTTCAGGTTTTTCATGTTACGTAACAAATATATTGAGCTTGATCATTTATGACATAGCTGATCTATATGAGACGACCAAGATCGTTTCTCATCAATAACTATGCCAAGAAGTTCAACACTTTTGCCATTACCTGCATTTTTTGTTGAGAAAAATAGTTCTTGGGTTTTCTCGTTGTTCAATTTGAGGTTGTTGGCACTGAACCAATTTTCTGATTTTTTCAGATATTCTCATAAAACCACCAAATATTCGTATTGCAGCAAATTAAACAGTCAACCGGAATCTAGAGAATTTCGGGTGTATCAATTGAAAATAAAAATAAAACAATTTCACACTGTAGTCTTCTGACTAAATGAATATTCACGTCAAATGATCGAACAGGGGAAAAAATATTAATGCAGAAATAAAATTTAGATTAAATGGTAATTAATTGCACAAATGAATTAATAATAATTCAGAAATAATAGTTAACTTTCGCGGTGAGTAATTTAACAAATGAACTAATATTAATGCAGAAAAAATACTTAAATTCAACGGTAAACAATTGACCAAAGGAAATAAGAATAATGCAGAACTAATATATAAATGCCACGACAGATAATTGAACAAATAAAATAATATTAATGCAAAAATAATATTGAAATTCCCGCCAAATCATTGAAGAAATGAAATAATAATAATGCAGAAATAATAAATTTTTGAGTGCTTCAGCACACGGAGAAACCAAGCTCAAAAACAATGTATTAACAATTTTCCACTTACGGATACCTCAACGCTTCTGGATCACTTTTCACTAATTATTACTGTTTTTTTTTGTCACACTACTCTCGCTGATAAGTTACTGGACAAGCCCC
The DNA here is from genome assembly GCA_018342105.1 of Gonioctena quinquepunctata. NCBI lineage: Eukaryota > Metazoa > Arthropoda > Insecta > Coleoptera > Chrysomelidae > Gonioctena > Gonioctena quinquepunctata. Next base: position 161,196 of record JAFIRS010001745.1, on the reverse strand, counting down.
GATGCCCTTTCATAAGTACCAAATTCATGTCAAAACTAGTCAAAGAAAGCCCACTAAGAAAGGCGCACTTTTTGTTCCTTTTAGGGTAAGAACGGCGCACTTTTTGTTCGACAAATTGAAAACTGGACCGGCAATCTGAACGATGATTTCGTGCTGGTTACAAAAAACGACATGGTTTTTCCAATCGGGATTTGGGTTTCTTTTCCCCCTTTTACAAAAACCATCCCAGTAGCTTTTCACCCTTTTTATAAGATATAGAAAAAAATAGTTATATTTTATGCATGATTTTCACGGTAATTCCAGAAGCTTTGGGTAAATACATTAATTTTTCTAAAAGAGGAATAGAACATTTTGCTAGTCCGGAATGAACAGTAACCCCAAAAAGTCAGGGACGTACCAAAGTTATGTCAAAGTTTCATTAACCGTTCTCAGTAACGGAGCTCTAAAAAAATGCTTCGTTGCATCATTAAAACTGGTGCAGTATCAAAACCGGATTTTAAAATGTAATCCTGTACGAAGAAGAAACAGGAATGATCAAATCACTTCAGCTCATTTCAGAAACACTCCAAATACCAATTAGGAAGGCAAGTTTAAATTTGAATGTGCCTCGAGAAACTATTCGACGATGTCTGAAGGCAAACAATGTTAAACCTTTCAAACAAAAATGTCTACACACTTTTCAAGAAGGCGACGAAAAAAAAGGTTGGAATATTGTTTATGGGCCCAAGAGAAATATTGGAACAATGGACATTTTCTACAAAAAGTGTTGTCTAGCGACGAAGACACTTTCACTACCAATGGGGTAGTGTCATCACATAATTGTCGCTTTTGGACAGCAAACAATCCCTTTTGGGTAATAAACTGTAAAAGCCAGTATTCCCAAAAAATCAACGTGGGCTACTGCACACGCGAATTATTGGTCCTTTCTTCTTAGAGGGAAACATGAACGCGCAGAATTTTTTTAAATTAATAAATACCGATTTCTGGGATGCCATACATGAGTTTACAATTAATGAACGATTGAATTTATGTGTCCAGTTGGATGGGTGTTCGATTCATTATGCCAGAGTTGTGAGGCAATGGCTAAGCGAACATTTCTCAAACCGGTGGATAGTCCACGGTAGTTCTTTGATAGAGTGGCCACCCAGATCTCCAGATCTCACAGGTTTGGACTTTTTTCTCTGGGGACTTCTCACACGTCTACAAAACCCGACCAAAAACAGAAACGACTTCTGTGCAAAAATTCGACAGGCATGTGCAGAAATCACCCCTCAACAACTAAGAAATGTAGTTAGAAATATTCGTAAACGCTTTGACAATGTATGGTGGATTCGTTGGGGCAACAAGGTTTCAAATCAAAATAATTCAATAATGTTTTTCACAGTTACAGTTGTTAAATTATTCATGTTCATCAGCTGATTGCGGTTATTTATGAAGTTATTATTTGAAAAACAACATAATTTCCATGGCTACCTATTTATGCATGTCCTATTGTGACTGTTAGCTTAGTGCGTTTTAGAATTTCAAGTAGTCATAACTTTGTTTTTGATAAATACATCTTCATAAAATTTTGGTTACAGCTATTTGAGAGCACTCTGAATCCAGTGGAATAGTTTTCAAAAATGGCTGAAAAATCTTCATTTTTGACTAAGAAAAATCATAGTATGCCCTGAAAATTGGAATAAATATTTGAAATATTTCCCCTAAGTAGACCTGGTTGGAATCGGTTGATAACTTCGAATTTTACAGGGGTGTTTCCAATCTGAATTGGTCACACTATATGTATATTTATATATATATATATATATATATATATATATATATATATATATATACCGGGTGACACAGGATATCGGACCACCCCTGTAACTTCTGCATTCGTGAACGGATTTTTCTGAAATTTCGGATGATTTGATCACATTACAATCCAATATGGCGGATTTTCGGTTTTTCTGGAAATGCCAGTAACTTAGTTTTTTCAAATGGAACACCCTGTAAACTTTTACATATTTAAGTTCAACAGGTCAAAACAAGTCCAAACCTTATGTCAATGTCATTTTGTTAAAACAATTGAAATTAAAATTGTTTTCTTATTTTACCTCGTGGATAAATAAAATTTGGTCGAAGCTATTCACAAATAACAGAAAAACTGAATTTTTTCTGAAAAATTCTTTTTTGTGTCACTTACCGGTTAATCGATTCAGTCACATCACATTTCCAGATGGAACCCCTATGGGCCACCTACCTGTCTCTCTAGAACATACATTAAGGAAAAAAAACATTTTTGTGTTTCGGTGCACTAACAAATTGTATAAATTCAAAAATCTGCAACTAGTTCATGAGTTTCCTTGCAGTTCGAATAATTTTTCAACTTGGTAAGCTGTGGAAAACAACATTTCCGAATCTTGTCAACAAATTGTGTAAGTTATACTTATAAGCACGATAATGGTGTTTTTTTTTTATTCTTCTAGTTTTCTCGACTTACATTGCATTGGTATTCCAATTCCCGCGTCGAAGCGGTTGGATCAAAATCAACATAAGTAAAACCTTCATTTCTGCCTCCTCACTTACGATCATCTTCTCCATTGAGAGATAAGTGCCATGTGAAGTGGAATGAATAGAAAAAAATCGAATTTAAACGGTTTTCTTCACATAAAGGATTCAATATAAAATTGAACCAGAGAAAGGTAGATCTCAGGTGAAAAACAACTACTTTCCTGGCAAATACCACGCAGAACGTTGAATGATATTCACCTGAATATCCATGCATACTTCCATATAATATCAATGGACATTGAATGCAATGTTTTTTCGATAAGTCGATTATGATTATTTATTCGTTTCACAACAATCGCATACGGTTTCTGGCTCATAGTACGGTGTCAGAAGACTCTGTGGCACAGAAAGTCTCCTCAGGTACGAGACTATGCGGCCAGTAAGCTCAAACCGTAGGTTTAAAAGACTAAACCGCCAAGTGTCAAAGTCTTATTCTTTGTGTTTATCGTTAGTGAATCATTCACTCATCAGCCAGAGTTCTTTGAACCTTTGGTCTGGGTTGACCCTTATTTTCGTACTTCGATGAGGGCCACAGAAGCCTGAAACCGGTATGGATTGTTAGGTGAACACGACATAAATTAAACATAATCGAGCTTATCAGAAAGAAACATTTGCATTCAATGTCCATTGATATTATATGGAAGTATGCATGGATTTTCAGGTGAATATCATTCAACGTTCTGCGTGGTATTTGCCAGGAAAGTAGTTGTTTTTCACCTGAGATCTACCTTTCTCTGGTTCAATTTTATATTGAATCCTTTATGTGAAGAAAACCGTTTAAATTCGATTTTTCTAATCTTCTCCATTGTTGGGTTCTTTTCGGAATCTTCTCTCCACATTTTTGAAATAGGTTCTTTGTGGGTGTCTTCTGTGTGGGTATCGTTCAGCGTATAACTGACAAGCGGCGACACTGTTTTCAAGACATTCTCCGTAAATTAATAACATATCAACCTGTTCACTTCTTGTGAACCTATAATTTTGATTTTACATTTCTACCAAACTAATTCTCGGAAGTTAACTAATTTTCGAGAGTTGGGATGAAAGATGACAGCGAAACACAATAAGTTGACAAGATTCAGAAATGTTGTTTTTCACAGCTTACTAAGTTGGAAAATTATTCTAACTGCAAGGAAACTCATGAACTAGTTGTATTTTGAATGTATACAATTTGTTACTGCACCGAAATACAAAAATGATATGTAATTTTTTTTCTTAATGAATGTTCTAGAGAGACAGGTAGGTGACCCATTGGGGTTTCATTTGAAAAAAATGAATTTTTGATCAAAATGTGATGTGACTGAATTGATTCCTCAATAAATGACACAAAAAATAATTTTTCAGAAAAAAATATGTTTCTCTGTTTTGTGCGACTCATTGTAAATAGCCTTGACCAAATCTCATTTATCCACGAGGTAAAATAAAAAAACAATTTTAATTCCAATTGTTTCAAAATAATGACATTTGACATGAGGTTTGCACTTGTTTTGACCTGTTGAACTTGAATATGTAAAAATATACAGGGTGTTCTATCTGAAAAAACAAAGTTGCCGGCATTTGCAGAAAAACCGGAAGTCCGCCATAGTGGATTGTAATGTGATCAAATCCGAAATGGTTGCTAATATAACTGTACCAAATTTCAGAAACATCCGTTCACGAATGCACGATATCCTGTGTCACCCGGTATATAAGGTCATAGCACTATCCTCATCCGAGAAGAATCATTTTATTTCATTGGTGCCAACCACTTCCGAAACCCAACGATTAAATAAAATAGCTGATGCAAGTCTTCGATTACAAAGCGGGAATTTTAACATATTATCTGTTGACACCTTTCTCATACTGGTATCACATGATAATAATTATAGACCCATCTCAATTTTATCAGTACTTTCCAGAATTATCGAAAAAACGGTTCATTCTAGGTTATTTGAATACCTTGATAAATCAAAATTATTATATAACAGGCAATATGGATTTCGAAAATATAATGACAGAACCAGCTGTTTTGGATGTAATAACTCAGTTCCAACTTGATTTAGACTAAAAAAATGTGGACTTTTATCGTTGGATCTGAGAATAGCATTAGATTATAAAATTCTATTGAATATAATGTATCATATGGGTATTAGAGGGATTGTATTTGATTGCTTTAGAAATTCCAATAGAAAACAGTTTGTTTGTGTGGCAAATAACTGGTTCACATGAAATTGTATTATGTGATGTTCCACAAGGATAAAGTTATTTGCTGATGGTACTGCCATAATATATAGTGGATGTAATTTACAAGATATCAAAATTAGTATCATGTCATAAGCTAACATTGAATTATGGAAAATAATCTTTTCTGTTTATAGTCAGGAAGAATACATCCATTGATTTGAAAGATCCTATCAAATTACCCAAACAGCACTGGACATCCTAAAGACGTCCAATTCATGTCCATATAATGCTTGAACGTCCAGAGGCATAAAATGGACGTCTCTAAGACGTACATGAATGGACGTCTTCGAGACGTCCCCTAGAAGTTAGGAATGTTGTTTTTTTTTCCAATAAAGTGACATCAAAGCTTTTCTAAAAGAGGCAGTATATGATGTTGTGAAAAAAAATCCTAAATAAGTATCCAGAACTGTACAAAATTATAATTTGAATAACTATTATAGATTTTGTTGAAATTTTCCCATGCGAGAAGTGAACCAAAAAATGGAGGATCATCACATTCCTAATTTTTTCTCCTTTATATGCGATCCCATTGAGCGGTTGTTGATGTTGAAGCTTTCTTTCCACCGATTTCCGTATCATGTAACGTAGAATGATTGAGCGATCTTTCAATTGGTGGGATTTGAAACATGTCAGTTTTCAACCAATCATAAAAGCAGAATAATGAGATGGACTGTCCACAATGAAAAAGAAAGCAGCAAATTATCGTCAAGCGTCGGGAATCCTCGTTCTCTTTTCTCCTCGAGCAATTTGAACTTTGGACTGGGTAATAGTTATTGTAGTTGCGTTGTTAAGGTGTTATAGTGTTATTGATAATAGTCGAAAAAACCATCAATCGAGGTAAGTCGACTCCATATACTATAATGGCTCTACAGAAATATTATATACGTGCCAAAAGGCATACCAATTTTTGTCAATACCTAGATGATGGCGTAATTCAACCAACATCGCGATGGCGGGTAGTGATGGAAACCGAATGTCACCCCTGGAAAATATCAATCTGACCAAAGATGCAAGGACGGATGCACAAGGCGAAAATAATGTTTTTATTTCATATTTTATAAATGTTTATTATTGTTGTAGGTGCCAGTGAAATGACAAAACTATTCAGGGATCGAAAGGAAACTGAAAAATCCATACTGGCTTGGTTGAGAAGAGCGGGAGATCGAATATCATACAAAAATAAAAATAAAATCTTGGTAATTCAATAAAAAAAAACCTACAAACTTTGTTTCTCTTAATTCTATTTCAAACCTTAAGTGTACTGAATACTAAAGTCCTTTTAATGTCCAGAATAGGTTCCATTCAGGTTTGTATTGGACATAAATTAGACATTCGAGGGACATCTTTAAGACGTCTTTAAGGACGTCTCCAAGACGTCCCGTTTTGTAACATTGGACGTCTTTAAGATTTCATGGATGTCTTGGAGACGTCCCGAACTTGTAAGAGTGAATGTCTTAAAGACGCCTTAAAGATGTCTTTGTGCTGTCTGGGTAAATAATGAAAATATCAAATACTATATACAATTAAATTTCTTGGGCTTTTCATAGATGAAAATATATCATGGTCAAAACATATAAAAAAATTAAGAAACATATATCCGCAATAATTGGAATTTTTTACAAAATAAGAAATTATAAAACTTTGAAATATTTGAAATAAATATACTTCTCTTTAGTATATTCAAAGCTTCAATATATAATTACAGTCTGGGGATCACCAACAAAATCTTTAATAAAACCATTGAAAACACTTCAGAATAAAGTTATAAAATGCATTTTCAAACTTAATTGCAAATAACCTAAAGTTAATTTATATAAACCGAGGACTTATTTAACATTTATTCATTATATAAACTCAAGATTTGTATATTCATTCACCTAGTGAAAAATAATCCAAAAAATACAAATTTAGTTTTCCGAGTTGATAGTGATCAACACAATCAATCAACTAAACATTCAAACAATCTTACATCAATAATAATAAAAACGAATTTTGTCCAACAATAAATTTTTTACAATGGTGTAATATTTTATAATGATCTACTGAATTATCTGAAAAATATGGCAAAATGAGATTCAAAAATCATCCAAAAAAATATTTATTATTCCGAATTGATAATTGAATCAAATATCTGATTTCATTGCTAATTCTAAGATGTATAAAAACCCTGGTGCTTACACTTATACCTGTAGAAGTTTGATCGACTAGGCGATACTTGGACTACTTGATAATAGAGATTACTAGCATGTCAGATGGCGCCAATTTCGTTTTAGTTTCAATTCAGTAACAGGGTATATTTATTTCCTCAGCTTTCTTTTTGAGGCGAACTGTTCGCGGGTTCTAATTCTATCTTTGCTATTGGTTGAAAAGATACATCTATCAAACTTCACCAATAGCAAAGCTAGAATTAGAAGCCCCCAAACATTGCAGAAAGGAAGCACTGTCATGTTGTTTTTCGTATTTTGTAACATTTGAATTTGAGAACTACATTCTGACAGGCGTAGAATTGGAAATGAAATTGTCATTAAATAGCAGAAAATATAAAATTCAATGCATACAATATGATGAACTATGGAAATCAAGATTTGTACTTGCATTTGGTACTGAATACAAGCGAAAATTCGAATCTGCGGCTTTATACTGACCACACAAAATACATATGTGTTCCATTCTACAAAAAGTATCTTTACACACTACACTACCTGAAAATAAACAATTCCTCACGCACTAATGAAATGATGAACGAGTGATTTTTTAAAGAAGAAAATCAGGAATAAGCTAAGCAAGATTTCAAGTCAAAGACATGGAAAACGCATAGATGCCGACGAAACACTGAAAATAATTTCATATAAGATGCTGCAGATGTCAGCAATTAAGTTCTGACATTAAGCGAGAATATAGACAAACATTTTTGGACGGCGCCATCTACCACAGAGAGAGAAGCTCTGTTGAAGTAACCCTCCCCTCCCCTCGAAAATCTAAACAATATTGAATCAGTTCATTCACCAGGGTTTCAAGACATCTTAGCTTATTCAATATTTTTAGTGGTATAAAACTCTATAATGATTTGCCGTATATTCTGAAAAGCTATGGAAAACTACGATTCAAAACTAATTTCAAAATATACTTGCAACTACAAACCATCCAATTTCACTACTCATTTGATTTATTTATGTAATTTAATGATTTTTTCAATGCATTCAAAAGTTTTTTATGAAGAATATGAAAAAAAAAATACAATCACTTCACAATGAATGTTTGTAATATGTAATAGTTTAAGATGCTTATTTTAAAGATGTATGTTTCTTAGGATCAATAAAGTTATTATATATATATATATATATATATATATAATATATATATATAATATATAATATATATATATATATATATACAGTGGGGAATAACGGGGATCTTCAGTCAGCACAAGTGTTGAACTATGAAAAACTCTTTAATACGATGGACCGAGCTTTCGTTTCAATTTTGAAACTTCTTCAGGGTCCTAAAATATGTAAATGACATTATTGTGAAAAAAATACTTAAAATGAAGGAAGTACTTACAGTAATCTGAGTGGATGATGAATGAACATTAACTTAAAAAAAAAAAACGTAAAATATGTAAAAATTTGTCGGAATGGTGTTATATCTTTGACGCTTCGAGTGACATTGAAGGATTTGAAATGACAACCTATGATTAATCGTCAGAAAAATATAAAATATGTAGTGGGTGTGTTAATGTTTATATTATATTCTTTGAGAAGCATCAGTTTTAATCCATTTGTAGAAGATAACTGTAGATTTTGCTGAGATTTTCGATATCTTTTTTTTTGTTCATATTTTGATTGGATTTATTAATTTCAATCATTTCAAGAAATAATCTTTTAGATAAATTTTTTTCTGAATGTAAAACTTGTGCTTCCTCGAATGATATTTTATGGCCTGTTTCAATAGCATGTTCAGCTAATGCACATGACTTCTTGTTGAGTCTTATATCACTTCTGTGAGAGATAATACGATTATTTAAAGTTCTTGAACTTGTACCAATATAGTTCAAATCACAGTTGTTACATGGTATGCTGTAGACAACATTTGATATCTTCAAATCTGGTGTGGGATCTTTTAACCTCGTATTTAAATTTCCAATAGTCTTGGTATTTTTTTGTGAGATTTTTATGTTACTTTCATTCTTGAATAATTTAATTATATTTGATGATAGAATTCCTATATTAGGAATTGAAAAATAGATTATCCTTTCATTGTTATTTTCTGAATTTTGATTATTTGTGTCATCATTATTAATTTGTCTATCAGAGTTGGTATTGAAAAGAATTTTATTAAGAAGTTTTTTGGGGTAAGAATTATCTAGTAAAATATTTCTGAGAATTTTAAAATTTTTGTTTTTCAATGAAGGATGAACCAACATCTCGATTCTTTTTTTCATGCAAAGAATCAAATTTATTTTCATTCTTTTTGAGTGGAAGGAATGATAGTTTATGTATCTTTCAGAGTTTGTTGGTTTTATATACCAATCTGTGATTAGTGAATTGTTTTCTCTACGAATTATTCTAGTTCTAAAAATGGAATACTTTTATTTTTTTCTAATTCAATTGTGAATTGTAAATTTTTATTGTAGTTATTTACTTTTCTTAAAATTTCATCGGATTTATCCATTGGTATTGCACAAATAATATCATCTACAATTTTTTTAAAAATGGAACTTCAAAGGTCAATTGTGGTAATATTTCTTCGAAAAGGTAATCCATTACATACGAAGCAATGATTGGTGAGATGGTAGCTTCCAAAGGTGTTCCAAGAATTTGTTTGTAGCAATTTCCTTCGAACGAAAAGAAACTAGATTTGAATATGAATTGAATGATTTCTAAAAATTTTGTTTGTGAAATATTACAGTATTCTTCTATTTTACTCCATCTTTTAGTTATACTTTTCAACACTAATTCTATCGGTATGTTACTGAATAAGGAAACAACATCTAGGCTTATCAAGACATAGCTTTGTGGAAGTTGTTTTTAATTGATGAATTTATAAAACTCGAAAGAATCTTTAACATAAAACTTATTTTCAAAGTCATATGCATCTGTAAGGATGTCTGTGAATAAAAAGCAAATAAATTTATTTCAGAATTAAAAAAATCAAAAATGATCACTGAAGAAGAAGCAAAAAAATGTATGATATACAGTTCTGTATCACTAAAATACTATGGTTTACCCAAAATTCATAAACCAATCATGAAACTCAGACCTATCATTTCATCTATTGATGCACCCAATAGCAAAATATCTAAATTATTCACAGACATCCTTACAGATGCACATGACTTCGAAAATAAGTTTTATGTTAAAGATTCTTTCGAGTTTTCTAAATTCATCAACGAAAAACAACTTCCACAAAGCTATGTCTTGATAAGCCTAGATGTTGTTTCCTTATTCAGTAACATACGGATAGAATTAGTGTTGAAAAGTATAACTAAAAGATGGAGTAAAATAGAAGAATACTGTAATATTTCACAATTTTCAGTAGTTATTTCTAAATTTATATATATATATATCAACTTAGGGGTTTTCCGAGGTTCAATCCTGGGTCCTGTATCGTCCCTTATTTATATGAACGATATAGATTAACTTGATATACCAGCGACACTCATTACTCGTGCCGATGATACCTCTGAAGTAATTTCATCTGAGGATGATATCGCGTTAATGAAAATATGTGAAATAAAAATGGAAAAAAATGTAATGTTGGTTATTAGTTATTACTTATAACAGAACGACCGCTGTTGATCGATACAGTGTTCCTCCCTTTATAACAGAGAAAGCGTGGCTCATGACAGGGACAACTCTATATAAAATTTCAGATAAAAACATAGAACAATAAATCATTGAATATTATTTCAATGATTGGATTTATTGAATGAACCTCTATGATAAGGATTGAATATCTAACCCACCTATAAAATGAGAAAACTTCAAATCATATCACCACATTTCTCGCCATCGCAGGCAATTTCATTGAAAGAAATCGAACTAAAATTGAGTTCATTTGTTTCCACAGGTAAATGTGAACAAAGTGGGGCTGGAGAAAAAATGTTATGTGGAAAAGATGGCAACAAAATGCAGAAGAAAGGGTCATGTAACGACAAACTGAAAACTAGCAAGGAAGGCGAACAAAAAGATGGAAAAGGCATACTGAAAAAAATCTGTTACGGGGGAAAACAAAAAGAAAAAGGAAACCAAATGAAAATAGCTTGTATCAAGCCCAGCAAAGAGAACAAAGAAACTACAAAAGAATGTAGCTCAAAAAAAAGTTAGTAGAAGTTAATTTTTTATTGCAAGCGCAAATTAATTAGTACTTTGCTTCGGTAAATAAATTTTTAAACACATTCCAGGGATTATGAATTTCTTAAATTAACAAATTTGTGATAGTGGCTTCCAGATGATCAAATAATTTTGTGATTTATGGCCCGATTATATTAAAATCGGTGGAGGTTGGTTTTGGGGAGATGGTGGTGCCATATTGGCAGTGTTCTTATTTATACTGCGATTCAACCCAATATCAAATTAATATAGTATAAAAAAATAAAGATGATCCGCAGCAAGCATTTGCGAAGTAACCTAGTATTGAGAGGCTTAAAAAATCGAATCGAAACCAATTTGAAGTTTCATTTTCAATAGATTGAGACCAATATTATAAACATTGATGTTTCTTGGGGTTATTTATGTCTATAATTATAATTTATAGACACTCAAAAAATTTGGATATTCTCAAGTATTTTTCAGTTATGATATCAAAACTCATCTGAATAAAAAAATACAAAAAAATAATGTTTCCATCGATGTTGTTTTTCATCAAGATCGTCGTGTACAAGATTGTCAAGAAACTTCCCGAGTAAAAAATATATTATTTCACGACTTGCTTACAGAAGAATAATTCATCATCCCTGATTGTTGAAACAAGGTATTGTTTTTATTCTATACTAGTTAACCAAATGGTTCGATATAGATGAGGAAAGAATCCATAATAATTAATGAATAGTTTTGTTTTTGTATAGTAATAATAATAATACACCTCCACCTATTCACCATGTTTTCCATTAAGGCGTGTACCTTTCATTTTACTTTTACTATTAGTTTTGGCCTTGTATCCTACGGTGAATAGAGACGATTCATTATTATTATTATCATTATTTATTTTCATTGACATAAACTGCATGGGAGTTGTCATAAAATTCACAATGGTATACAGAAAAATGAAACACTAATAGTAATAATAAAAGTGAAACATTAAAACGTCTAGACTTATTGAGAAATAGGTTGATAAAACTCTGGTGAACTATAAAATGTTTTTGACAATAAAAATCGTTTAGCTCTTTCTTACAATTCTTAATATCTGCGATTTGCTTTATATATTGTGGTAATATATTGAAAATTCTTGGTCCTACATAAAATTGTGAGTCCATTGGTAGTTTCAAACCGACATAAAGCGTGTATATATCATTCTTATTCCTAGTGTTAATCAAATGAACGATTATTAAAAATGCAAATACATACCTCAAGTAAGACCAAACACCGCAGTGTTTAGATTCCAAACCTTTGGAATAATGATTAACAATAGTTTAAATTTCCCCAAGGACAATACCATATCTTATTCTTGATTCTATAATGGCGTAATAAACGTTAAGCATTTGTTCGACATTTAATATGTTTTCGAAATTTATAAAAAGGTAGAATAGAGTATTCAGTTTTGATTGTAAATGTGTAACAGTTATGCTTCCAATCCAATGTTTCTTGAAAGTATATTCCCAAAAACTTTATTGGCTGAGTACTGTTATGAACTCTGTCATTGGCAACAGGAAGTATCACATAAATTTTAACGAGTATAAAACCTCTCCATTTAAGTTTTTATTACGTTGAAATGAAGATCATTGCTGTCGAAGTAATATCGAACTTTATTCAACTCTGTATTTATTTTCGTTTTCAACTCTAGTTCATATTTGTCTAAAACGGTCGATGTAAAATCACGACTGTTCATAATAGAAGCTATATCATTTTTGTAAAGGATAAAAAGCGCTGGGCCCAACATAGAGCCTTGTGGTACACCCATATCCAAGACCATTAATGATGAATTGAAATCGTGTTTGACACCATTACATTCGTTTTTTATAATCACATATTAGGCCAACCAATAGAGGTTTTTTCCCACTTAAATAAAGACACAAATAGCCTATACTACCTTTTGAAAGATAGTTCGTAGATGAAAACCCCGGTGTCAACCCCAGCAAAATCGCTTTGTGGAAATTATTTAAAAAGAAATATTGTCAAAAATGACCACTTTTTTGGTTTTTACAAATATCTTGAAAAGTTTCGAAAGAATCGTTTCACACCCTAGAGAATTTTTGGAGAAAATTCCAAAACCTACGAAATGGTTTTTTGTGCGACCCCATAGGTGCATTTTTCACTGAGAAAATCCGGGAAAACCTCTAAAAAGGGACCATTTTCGAAAAATTCATGATTTGTATATATTTGAAGCTGGACAAACAATTTCGCGAGCATTGATAGATAATAACATGTTATTCAACTGCGCGCAAGATGGTTTCTGTCCGATGTGTAGTTTTTGCATAATCTCGTTATAAACAATTCAAGGGCTTATTTTGCAAAATGCGCCGATTTGAGAGAATTTGTCATATTCAAATTCTTTAAACAACATCTGGAAGTAGAGATCAATACCTACAATTTCTATATTTTGGATTTTCACCTGAGATATGGAAAATGTGTTGAAAATGTCACTGAAAGTTGCTCCAAACGCTTGAAAGTGCGCGGCGGGTTGCTTATACGTTGGCGCATATTATATTAGTGCATATAAGTTATTAGCGTGTTTTTGCATACCTTTTCAGTTATTTAATGATTTAATTTTTTTTATTAACTATTATATCATATTAGTTAATAGTGTGGCTAGTATTGAAAGGTAAGTATACGTATTCGTGATAAGTACTTTTATTGGTTGAAGTAATTAGCTTCGGTTTTTTTCGTTTTATACATATTCGTACATTTTGTTCATTTATAAATAAATGTAAATACATAAATGTAATATGTTCACATAAAAATGCGATATATTCACTTACCATTATTTTCACAAAATAAAATGAATGAGAATGTTGATATGACATTTTAAACATTCCTTGAATTTTGCATCTATTGGATTAATTTAATGTCATAGAAATACCACAGAATTTAAATACGCGGTTCAAAGGATATTAATGCGTATCTTTGTTTTTATAAACACTTGTAACATTTTTGTATCGTGTTGAACTTTCATCAGTTAAACATGATACACATAAAGGAATTAAAAGATATAAGATTACTTTAATAATAGTAAAAGGTGCCTATAAAGACAATTACTCTTCAATGTCTATAGAATTTTGAATTATCTACAAAAGTTCCATTGAGTGTAAAACGATTCCTTCAAAACTTTTCAAGATATTCGTAAAAAATAAAAAAAGTGTTCATTTTTGACAATATTTCGCGTTAAAAAAAAATCACAAAGCGATTTTGATGGGGCCGACAAAGGGGTTTTCAACTACGAACTATCTTTTGAAAGGTAGTACAGGTTGATTTGTTGACAATATGAACAGTATAACATGTAGTACAGGTTATTTGCAACTTTATTTAAGTATGAAAATAGCCTCTATTTTTCCTCTATTGGTTGGCCTATATTGTGTGCCATTCTTGATAAAAGATGATATATCCATTCATTAGCTTTGCCTCTGATACCAAAATTTTCTAATTGTTAATTATTCAAGGAACGCATATTCAAATATTTTCTGAAATGAATTTGGTTCTATCACTTGATTTGGTTGGTCCATATCCTAGGAAAAAGATCAGAAAAAGTGCATAAGAAACAATTGCCATATTTTCAGGGATGCCAATATTCAAATAGTTTTCAGTTATTGATTAGAGTAATCAAATGTGTTTTGTTGCGTTGGTTTCATGAACAATAATTTTATTTTTTCAATTTGGAATGTGGATTCTGATTGAACTTAATTATTCACTTTTATGATTTTGCAGTTACGTCTGCAACTCGTTCCGGAGTCAAGAGTAAATACCCCTGGAAAAAGTCGGAAGCGAAAATGGATGGGGAACTATGTCCAAACCAAAGCCAAATAACCACGCAATCGAAAGAATCGGCTAAAAGTCAGACGAAAGAAAATATTGCTGATGAAGGGAAGAAAGGAAGTGGATCTTGTGCCAAAAAAAAGGAAGAACTCGACAAATGTAAGAAGAAAACTAATACGTTGGAGGTTAAAAAAGACATGACTTGCTTCCGAGGGGAGGTGAACAAAAAGCATGAAAAATCTTCAGGTGACAAAAAGGAATGCAAAGAAAAAAAGGATAAATTGGACGTCAAGAAAGACAGTTCTTGTTTACGAGGTGAGGTGAACAAAAAGCATGAAAAATCATCTGGGGACAAGAAAGAATGCAAAGAAAAAAAGCATGAATTGGACGTCAAAAAAGACAGTTCTTGTTTCCGGGGTGAAGTAAACAAGAAGCATGGAAAATGTTCTGGTAACGTGAAAGAATGCAAAGGAAAAACCAGAAATTGGACGCCGAAAAAATCAATTCCTGCCTCCAAAATAAAGGGAGTAAAACTAAACAAATTGGGTCTATTCCAAATATATTGGAAATCAACAAAGGCTTTTCTTGTTCCAAAAGTCAAGGAACCATAATCGTACAAAGGGAGTATAAAAAATAAGAATTACTCAGAAAGTGAAGAAAAAGAAAAAATCCATCATAAAACAGACTCAAAGAATATGTTGGAAAACTACAATAAGGAAGATGAGAACTTGAGGGGACGTGAAAAAGAAACTACCTGTTTGGAAAGTAATAGAAAGGTAACCAAGGATGAGAGTCAAGTTGAAAGCAAACCCGAAGAAGTGCGAACGAAAGTAATGCAACAAAAATGTGGTGAGAAATGGGTTTATTCTATCTCCACGCTCGCTATAGGCACTTTTACCTTGGCTCTTACCTTTAATAATCATATATTGAAGTAAACAATCCAAAAAATATCAAATTATTTTTATCATACAATAAAATGTAGTAATTTGTGTTATCAAGAGTGAAAGACCCTGTCATAGACCGCCGAATACGTGGCTAATTTCACTGTGGAAAATAACGCTGAGAAAAAATTGTTAATTAGCTTCTGTGTTACAAAAGGTAATAATATACTGGAGAGATTTGTATTTGAGAACATTTTTGACTTTCTACCTTTCCATTCCATATGAAAATCTTATCAGAAATTTAAATAAACTTTTTCAGATGTGGAAAAACGAAAATTGTTCTCATATACAAAAGGACTTTTTATCACATGTTTTTTTCATTTAGGCGAGTATTTGCAGATGTCTTTCATTGAAACACTCTACATATTGAAAAAATTGTTTTGAAATGAAATTTTTCCACTCACCAGAAATTGCTTTCGTAACAAAAGCCATATTGCAATTTCACAGTCGGAGAAGTTATGTCTTTCCGAAGTACAAACTAGTATTAGTATTATATTTCGGAAAAATCAAATATTCTTTCTATCTTATTTCTATCTATCTATCTTATTTTATGAACACCCTGTTCATATTTGCAAACAAATCGATGATAATTAGAGATTCCAATTTGATATCAAAGCGATAGTGATCAACTTAATCACTCAACTAGATACGGTCGATGGTAGGTAATGTAGGTCAGCGCTAAGGCGGGGTTGTCGCATATATCGCCCTGTATATTATTGCATTTTTCGCTTCTCTATTGCTTTGTGATTATTTTTGTATAAAACTTCTCTATACCTATCTCCAGTGGTTTTCGAGAAATTAATTGCTTTCCTTATTTTTTGTACTTGTATTAGTTGTGTCTAAGGGAATTTGTTCTCTATTATACAGGGTCGTTCAAATTTTGTGATTTTACAGATATGTACAAAAATGGTGAAATGTGAATTTTTCAAATGAAACTCCCTGTATATTATCGAATATTCTGAAATACAATTGAAGTTCCTTTCAAATGATGTATCATATTCTCATACCTAAATAGTCAAGTTCCCAAAATAAAAGCAAGTTTCTATTAAAATCGGATTATTTCGCCATATTTTGTATGAGGTAGCTATGAAATGTCATGAAAAATGTCATTATTAAAATTCAACAATAAGTGCA
The DNA here is from genome assembly GCA_018342105.1 of Gonioctena quinquepunctata. Taxonomy (NCBI): domain Eukaryota; kingdom Metazoa; phylum Arthropoda; class Insecta; order Coleoptera; family Chrysomelidae; genus Gonioctena; species Gonioctena quinquepunctata. The sequence goes on along the minus strand of JAFIRS010001745.1, from coordinate 144,218 downwards.
TCAATAATAAAACGTTTGCGCGTTCATCAACGAAAATTTGATCTGAAAAGAATGAAAATAGAAGGCAAGAACTATTCAAATGAAGTTTGGTTGAAATTGTTCATTCTTCATGGCCAACGTGATCAAATTATAGCAAGAACATGCAGAAGGTTCATTGAAATGTATTCCGATTAACAACCAATGAACGAGTGAAAATGTGTAAGATTACAAAATAAATTCATCAGTCATGGGTCAAAACGAAATTTACTAAACATATAAAATAGTTATTTATACAACAAGAATATAAAACGACTCTTTTTTTAAACCTCGTCAGTGAAAAAAGAGGCTTTATATTCGAGTTGTATACATGATTTTTTTCAATACTTTGTTTCTTTTAATATAAAATGAAAATACCCCTTATTATTAAAGTTTTGGAGCAAACGTCCAATTTCTATTGTTTTGGCAGTGACAGTGACAGCAAAATTATTTCAGTCAATCGCAATACATACCTACCAGGAAAAATTAGATCAAAACAAAGAAGGGACTCTCTCAACACACAAATTCAATATAAATTGAAACAAGTGGTAGACCACAAGCGAAAAACAACTACTTTCCAGGCCAATACCACGCAGAACGTTGAATGATATCCACCTGAAAATCTATGCCAACTTCCATTGACAATGAAAATTGATTGCAAAGGTTTAGGTTGTCAGGGTGCATAGTAACAATTTCAATTATTCAAGTTGCTATTACTGTAAAACCGTAATCAGATAATTTTCGTGAATTTATAAATAAGTGATTTTTGTGATACATCTGATATTCCTACCGATGTGATGGAGTCAGCGGAAGCAGTTAGCTTAGAACTTCTACCAGTCAAGTCCAGACTACTATACGAAAAAGAATATGATGCATTTGATAATTGGTGTTCTCAGAAAAAAATATCTGAGGTATCAGAACCCGTCATTCTTGCGTATTTGGGAGAAAAATATAAAACTATGGAGTCGTCAACCCTGTGGTCGAAGTTTTCTATGTTAAAATAACTTTAGCTGTTAACAAGAACATACATACAGGCTCGTCTAAAGTCCTTCCCCCCCTACTAATTTTTGAACCACCTGGTATATCGCAACGAAAGGAGGACTCAAATAGGAGATGAAAACCTACTTTTTCATGAAAAAATCACAGCTAAAAGTTTCAAAATGGCGGCTGAGCGCCATCTTCATTAATTTTTTTAAATTGAACATCCCGTATATTATTGCATTTTTGAAATCTGCTCATAATTCTTAACAGTTTTCTCCAATATACTTCACTCCTAAATTCAATTGTTTTCAAAATATAAACGTTTGAAAAGTAACATTCCGGTTCAAAATGAAGTATGGATTTTGGTTACTTCCGGTAAAACATTTTGCTAACTAAACGTTGTTATTAATTTGTAGTTATATCTCTCAATGAATTCGACTAATAAGAGTTTATTAAGGATAAACAGTACCGCTTACCGGAAAATCTCGAAGCCTACGAATGTGTTCTGTAAATTCACAATCAAAACAAATTAATTAGTTGGCTAATAAATTATAATTTATTTTTGAATAACACATTTATTTAACCCCAATAATTATTTCATCAAGTGTTGAATGTGGCCCCCTCCTAAATCTTGACAATAAAGCGCCCTATTATAAATAGCTTCTCTCACGTTGATGAAAGTCTGTTCATCTATTTCTTCAAATGTATGTATTATTCTGCGTTCCAACACTCCTATTGTTTGGCATTCAGTGGCGTAGATTTTTGACTTCAGATACCCCCAAAGGAAAAAATCTAGAGGTGTAAGATCTGGAGATCTTGGTGGCCATTCTGTACTTCCCCTGCGACCTATCCATCGCCCAGAAAAGTTTGTATCGAGGAACTATCTGGCCATGCGATCGAAATGGGGACGTGCCCCATCCTGCTGAAATATGATTTCACGATTTCCAAACTCTTCCTGATTGTTTAATACAATTTGTCTTATTCGAGGTTCAATTTCAGTTTCTAAAAGATTTCTGTAAAGAACTCCTGTAAGATTTCCTCTGATGAAAATCGGTCCAACAACGCGATTGCCCAAAATCTCCGCCCAAACATTCACCTTTTTAGGAAACTGGGTATGTCCCTCTCTAAAAATATGAGGATTAGTATCGCTCCAGTATCGTCCATTCTGTTTGTTGACTTTCCATTGAGAAAAAACGCGCATCCGTCTGCGAAACATACACGTTTCAGGAAGCCCCGTTCTCCTTCAATTGTTCTTGTTAACCACTCACAAAATTCAACCCTCCGGACTGGATCATCCTCCATGAGAGCATGCAGGATTTTCATTTCATAGGGATGAAACTTTTCTTTTTTTAGGACTCCTTGGACATTTTTTGAACTTACTCCACAGGATTCAGCAACTGCAGACGTCGACTGAGTCGGATTGATTACCATTTCAGCAATAATTTCTACCTTTTTCTCTGAAAGAGGCGGTCTTCCTGATCTTGGAGCATCTTTCAGCGTACCAGTTGCTTGGAGCTTATTCAAAAGTTTGCGCAGATATGACCTCGAAATAGGATTCTCGGGAAATCTGTCATTAAACATACGGACTGCTAGATGATAGTTTCTTCCAGCTTCTCCAAATATCAAAACTGCTTCAAATTTATCGTCTAAACTACGAGCCATGATCACACTTTTCATAAAAGGATTTAGGCGCTATTTGACAGATAGCAGTTCACGACAACGATTTTTTCCAATGCAAACTTGATTGAAAGCAGCATTAGTGTTTTTGGTTGGGTTTGAAATGACCAAAATGTCACTTTTCAAATGTTAATATTTCGAAAACAGTTGAATTTAGGAGTGAATTGTATTCCAGAAAACTGTTGAGAATTATGAGCAGATTTCGAAAACGGAATAATATACGGGGTGTTCTATTTAAAAAAACTATTGAAGATGGCGCTCAGCCGCCATTTTAAAACTTTTTGCTGTGATTTGTTCATGAAAAAGTAGGTTTTTATCTCCTATTCAAGCTCTCCAAATTTCGTTGCGATATACCAGGTGGTTCAAAAATTAGTAGGGGGGAACGGATTTTAGACGAGCCCTGTATAGGTGATTATCCCAAAGTGAAGGCATTTCTTAAAAGAAAAAGTGCCGGCTATAAGCCGAAAAAGGCAAACGTTTTCGTGCGAGAAGAGGTAACTGAATTTTTGCTTGATGCTGCGGATGATTTTTTTTGTATTGATGAATGTAGTTATGATTATGGGATTGTCAGGCGCCTGTCGCCGGGACGAACTTTCTGAAATGACAATACATGATACTGAGGACGAGGATTCTTATATAATTGTTAAAATTCCTGATTCAAAAACGAAAATACAAAGAACATTTGTAGTTCCAAATAACATTCAAAACAAATTTAATCCAGCTGAAATTTGCCATAAGTACATGTCACTGCGTCCTAAGATAGCAGAAAACCCTAGATTTTTTCTTCAGTATAGGAATGGAAAATGTCCAGTTCAAGTAGTCGTAATAAATACTTTTGCTGAAATTTCCGTGTCTAATTGATTCATTTCTTGGATTACCTCATACTGCAAAATATACTGGCCATAGTTTTAGATCCTCTGCGTCGTTTTAGTTGGCTCAGAGGCTGATATTTTGAGACTTAAACATCATGGTGGATGGCGATCGTCGACCGTTGCAGAAGGCTATGTGGAGCAGTCCGTGGAAGAAGAAGTAAAAATTGGAAATGGTATTTTTAGTGGTGATACCAAGAAAAGTGGAAATGTCGAAGTCGAGAACAATAATACTTGTAACATTATACAAGAAAAGCCATTTGATTTAGTATTACCAAAAACATCGTTTGGAATTAACGTACAGAATAACAGCAATTGTACTATTAATATAAATCTTGTGAAAAATTAGTATGGATGGAATATGACTGTAATATGTTTAATAAAAAACGATTGGAACGAGAATGATGTACCTGTATTTAAACAACGTATGTCTGTACTTTTTTGCACTCTGTTCAAAAATAGCTTACTTTTTACATTTAAAAGTAATCAAAAATGACACATTTTTGACGTGAGTATTGGAAAAAACAATTTTCATCATGTAAAATAACAAATAACAGAACGGTTAATACAATAACATCATATGTATACATATTTGGAAAAAGTTCACAATATTGAAAAGGGAAACATTCTCAATTGAATATTGACTAGAAAGATTTTTCTGTGAATTAAAAAATCTACGATAAATGAAGTTATTTTTTGTGAACGTCTAACAGAAAACAACTACTTCCCCGGCTAAAAAAATTTCAGTCGCAGATGATTCCACATCTGATTTCATGAACATCCTGTTCATATTTTCAACAAATCAAAGTTCACAATAATTGTTCAAAATAACCACCGTTGGTTTCCAAACATTTCAAATTCCTGATACCTGTAGAAATATTTGTGGCCCTCCTTAACTCATTGGAATCTAGCGCCTCGATGCAATTGATCACTCGTTGGCACAGGTCTTGTTTACTGGATATAGTTTAACCATTTTGCAGAAGCTGTTTCTATAGGGAGCAAATCAAAAACTCACTTCGCTAACACGAGCGTATATGCGAAGAATCGGAACGAAAAATTATGTGTACTACTCGTAAACATTCTTTGTCGGCGGGGGAAGATCAAAAGGAGATCAAAAGACCCGATAGTCAACGTGGGTTTGAGTGACAGCTGTCTATTCCTTCAGCAGCCAATTAAAACGGACCGCAACCCAATGATAATGCTTGTAGGTGTGTCTATACGTTGAGACTAATAGATAACCAGCAATATAAGTGTTTCATGAGGTCTGAATACATAAAAGCCAGTAGCGCCTCCGATCCGGGATCAAAATAGGTTTTAAATCATTCTCTAGTTGTGATGTGTTTTGTTGGAAAATATGGCTTTTTTTCGAGCATGGAAAATGAAATAATGATGATCCGATCGCCTATTGATACATACTTCCTCGTTTATGGCAATTTTCTTTATTTTAATATATTTTCAAAATATTTAAATATCCAAAAGAAATTAGTTATCTCCGCCTCTGCTGCTCAAAGGATCTCGCCTCAAGACTGGAAAACTTGTTTTTTATGCTTCTGCAATTGATAATGGATGAACTATACCGATGTCATGTGAACTTTCCTTTAGAAATTTGCCGACAAGTAAAAATCAGATGGCGTTAGGTCTGGTGATCTCGCAGGCCAATTCCACGATCCTAAACGTCTAAACCAGCGATCTTCGAACTGATTGTCGAATTTTCATAATGACATGTTACATGACATTTCATAGCTACTACCTATTTTTATAGAAACTTGTTTTTATTTCGGAAACCTGACTATTCAGGTATAGGAACATATACATCATTTGAAAAAAACTCCAATTGTCTTCGATATTGATATTCGATGATATACAGGGTGTTCTATTTGAATAATTGCACTTTATCCATTTTTGTATATATCGGTGAAATCACAAATTGTAAATAACCCTATTTGATAGAGAACAAATTATCTCTGTCATAACCAATACACAGGACATTGGTAAACTATACCCAAAATTGAAGCTTTGTACGAATCCAAATACTGCAGTAATAAACATTTAATTGAAGCTATGTTTTGCACAAAAAATAAGGAAATCAATTAATTTCTCGATAACCACTGGAGATAGGTATAGAGTATCATACAAAAATAATTGTAAACCAATAGCAAAGCGAAAAATATTATAATATACAGGGTGTCTCATTTGAAATATCAAAGTTGTTGCTACTTTTCAATATAAGTGGCAACGCCGCAGTGCTGAAAATATCTTAGAGCAGAACTAATTACCCAAGAAACCAAAATTTCAAAATAATCCTGTCTCGTTCTTCGTAAACGTCTAACCTACCATCGTGAGTGACCTTGTATGAACCATATAACAATTAGTACATTCCAAATGAATACAGGAAAAAAATGAATTCACTGCAATAGAATAAAATTTTACAATAAACTACCGAATTATTTGAGAGCATACGGTAAATTACGATTCAAAATAAATTTGAAAAAGTTCTTGTTACATTGGCATGCCTTACTCATATCTGACATCATCATCATAGATTTCATAACATTCCTCAGAACATATATTTTTATATCTACCTAATTATTCATCAGTAATGATATACCTAAAGTTCAAATTAGTAGAAAATATTTCTGAATGCGTGTACGTTCTTTGGCATATACAGAATGTTTCCAAATGACACTCACAACGTCTGCCTATAGAAACCTCTCGTAAAATTGGACAAAATGATATAAGGAATGAGGGGTCCAATCTGATTACTTTTTGAAATACAGGGGGTTAAAGTTAAAGAACATGTTTTTATTTGATAACTTCAAAACGGATTAATATAATAATATGAAATTCAGCAGGTCGTTTTCAAATAAAAAAAAACATATTTTAGTGAAAAATCATGTTTCATATCTGAATCCAGTGGTGTGCCAGTTAGAAGAGTATGTCCCTTTTTTCCCACCATTTTCTGCGCCCGTGGTATTTGAAGCGAGCAATTTAATTTTTTTTGTATTGCTTAACAGTTTTCATGTAAAAAACGAGAAACCCTTACATACAAAAAATCTTGTGGTTTTTAAGATATTTAATGTTTTTATGAAGTTTTCAAGATCGCTTTTTATTAATGAAATAACCAACAATATTTTCTTGGGTTTCTTGAATAACTACTTCACTGCTAATGATTAGAACATGAAACAGCAAATAATAAAAAAATTGAATAATATCCAGTGTAAACATAATTTCCTGTTAACCAAAGACCAGTGTTTGGACACTTTTGATAATAGTAGCTACATAGTAGCTGTGGATGTCAAAGATGAAATGGTAAATGTCATTCTCTTTAAAGTCAGAACCAAAATAAATTATTTGCAATTACATTTGTTTGTGCAACTTCAAGACACTTTTTGGTATGATGGATTATACTTTTGAAGAAATAACTGATATGCACCTAATATACGGGGAAACCAGGAAGAATGGTAGTTGTTCCGAACGCTTGTATAGAGAAAGATACCCAAATCGACTTAGATTTCCATGTCACACAACGTTTGCTCAAATTGACAGGAGATTGCGTGAATTTGGACAATTCAGTTCTAAAATAGAAGGTACCGATAGAAAACGAACAGACCAGAGTTAAGCACACGTACCATTGCCAAATATTTAAATGTAAGTAACAAAACTGTGTGGAAAGTTGTGAATGAACAACTGTTGTATCCTTATAAGTATACCCGAGTTCATGCCCTAAAACCAACAGATTATCCTCAAAGAGTGGCATTTGCCAATTAGTACAGGCAAAAATGTTTAGAAGATACGAAATTTACCGAATTTGTTTTATTCACTGATGAAGCCAAATTCACACATGCAAGAACTTTTAATTCGAGGAATAGCCATGTCTGCGCTGAAGAAAATTCATATGTTATTCGAGAACGGGGATTTCAGGAAGAATTCTCGGTTAACGTGTGGGCAGGCATTCTTGGAGATTGTATAGTGGGTCCATATTTATTACCAAATAAACTCAATGGCAATATTTATTGTAATTTGGTTAGAGAAATCGTGCCTGACTTATTAAACGACGTTGCACAATAGCATATTAGAGCAAATAAGGGTAATGTATGATTTCAGCACGATGGGGCATCTCTACATTATTTTCTAGCAGTCAGACAACTTCCAACCCAACAATTCGGAAATAACAGGATAGGGCGAGGTGGACCCAATATGTGGCGTGCGAGGTCACCGGATTTGAATCCAATCGATTCTTTTCTGAGGGGTTACATGAAGTCCCTTGTGAACGATACCATAGTAGACACGGAGGAGGAACTGGTAGCAAGAATCCATGCGGCTACAGAAATTATTTATAAATTGTATATTATTTTTATTGTCATTAATTGTTTTGTTAATAAACAAAAGGTTTGGATAAAATATGTTTCAATAATAATTTCTCAATATTTCAGGAATGTCTCCGAAATAAGGTCCTGTTACATTTTCTAATCATTAAAGGTCTAGTAGTTATAAAAAATTAAGAAAAAATTATTGAAGAAATCCAAGAAAAATATTGTTGGTTTTTTCATTATTAAAAAGCGATCTTGCAGACTTCATGAAAACATTAAATATCTTAAAAACCACAAGATTTTCGATATGTAAAGGTTATTCGTTTTTTACGTGAAAAATGTTGAGCAATACAAAAAAAAAATAGCTTCAAATACCACGGGGGACATACTCTTCTAACTGCACACCACTGGATCTAGATATAAAACATGATTTTCTACTGAAATATGTCTTTTTACATTTGAAAACGACCTGCTGAATTTCAAATTAATATATTGATCCGTTTTGGAGTTATCAAATAAAAACATTTTTTTTTAAGTAATCAGGTTGGACCTCTCATTCCTTATATCATTTTGTCCAATTTTACGAGAGGTATCTACAGGCAGACGTTGTACGTGTCATTTGGAAACACCCTGTATCAGTAAATATTCTGAATGAGTTATTCATAAACATGTACTTCACTGGAATACTCTGTATCGGTTGAAAAATATTTACCATTTGGACATTGAGCAACCCTATTACTTTTGATTAGAGCAATACTACAATATTATTCATTAAGGTAGGTGCGGTGATTATGCCCATGCTGGTAATATGCTCACCCAGTGCAATTTTAAGAAGTTTAGCTTATATGCTAATAGGGGGCGGTCAAGACAACACTTCAATATTTCGTACTCACAGCACTACGAGCCAAATCTGTGTTTGTTAGTCTCTCCAGAGAGAATGAAGGGAAGACAAACGTTTTCGGCACTATCGATTATAAAAATAAAACGTGCTTTAATAGAGTGTAAATATTGTGTGTTTGTTTTCAATAACTGTAAGTACAGAATTTTAAGAAACGCCTATTTACCATTGTTTTAGTACAGTACCTTTAATAAAAAAATTAATAAATTTCCGTTAACAACTTTTAAGATGCATTTTTTGTTTCTGTCGCTAATACGCCCATCGTTAAGGGGAGTTGATATGCCCTATGGCAGAGATATTAGGGTTTTTTTGTTTTGTTTTTTAAAGAGTTTCCTTAGTTTAAGAATAATTTATATATTTTTAAAATAGGCTCTGTTATTATTTTGATAATTACTTTCTGTACTCTCAGTATTAAGTGATGTCTACCTACCAGTGTAAAGTTTCAAGGTTAATTTTTCAGTTTAATTAGAATTTTGGGTTTGTTTAGTTTGTTGTCAACATTCAATTTGTTTTTCCAAATAAATATACTTGCCATATAAATATGTTGTTTTGCTCTTGATAAAATTAATCATTGGGCACATTAGGAACATGCCATGGGCATATTAACGACAGGGTTGGTAATATGGCCAGTAAGACTAATTTAAAAAAAAATGGTATGAAAAAAAAAGTTAAAAATTGAATCATCCATTACTGTCCAAACATCACTTTTTTGGTTTTAAAGGTACGCTTTCTATAAAAAACCAAATTGAATATTTTGCATTTTTAATTTTTATCAAGGATTTCGCTCAACATGGGCATATTCACCGCACTTACCTTACATGAAATATCGTTGGAAAAAGTGGCATCATAAAGAGTTCTGGTACGAGTGGTACTTGAGCAACTGGATGAGTGATAAACCATCCCAGCCATCTAACTTGTTTGTATGGAACATCTAAACAAGGATAACAATAGTCGATGAGTGACGTGAGTTTGAGTAATTTCAAGAAAATTGTTAGAATTGATGTTTTATAATAATAATAATAGTCCTCTATTATATAATTGACTTAAACTAAAAAAAATTTTAAAATTATTCCAAGGAAGGTATTAATACAAATTTGTAAATACAATACTAATCAACCTTACAAATGTAGTACAGTCAGTGGGGGGTTTTGCCCTACAAGAGGTGGGGTTAATGATTTTTATATATGTTATTTAGTTCCAGGACCCGATGAAAAACCCCAGTTTTCGTCCTTGCTCCTTGGGCAGGGGAATACCATCTGAAAATCAACTCATAGCTCATTCGATTCGGGATGCAATTCTGAGAAATATATTTTTTAATTTTTTTTGCTGACAAAAATTGCAATTGTTATAAAAAAAACAAAAAAATGGGGTTCAGTTTTTTGAAAATAACTCAAAAACTATAAGCTATAGCAAGAATCGAAAGATTCTTGAAAAGGAGGAAATTTCCAATAAAAAATTATCGACTTCCGGAACTCTATCTCCATTATGTATAATTTTAATTCAACGCTGAAAATGCGTCTCTAAAGAGAGTACAACACATAAAATATTTTTTTTTTGGTATTAAATATCAATTTAATAAATTATGATGTATTTTTTACTCTTGAAAGAACAAGGTACCGTTGGAAAAAAATAAGTTTATATTTCAACAGGTTAGGTATTTGTTAATTAGTTTCTATTTTTCGGACCTCGGTTTTCATAAGAAACGGCATAAATATTTAAGGTGGTTCCCCCACGAGACAGTTAAATTAGGAAATTATTGAAATTTGATCATTCGTTCGGATCGTATTCAATAACTTTGTAAAGCCCATATATACGTACTCAGTGCCAGTAGATATAGTACGAATATCATTTGCTTTTGTAAAATTTATTCTAAAAGTATTTTTGATCTGGCATTGCGAGTAAACTTTTTGTCAGAACTATCCGGGCTATGCCTCAACACGCAGAAAAGGTTGCCTATACAGACGACGCATTCTTATGTGTGCGTGTTAGAACGACGATCGTGGCAACGTTGCGCGTCAGCTGTTATATAAACCTACCGATATTCACGTGCTGAAGTTGAATCTTCGAAGTGTTTCGCCAATTTTTGCAAGTACCATCATTTTTCCCTACGAGACCGATATGTGAGCTGTTTAAACTGAGAGCCTGGCGGTGCGTACACTGTTGCCGTCTCTCCGTTCCGTTCCCCACCATTCGCTCGTTCGCTTGCAAAATATATTGTATGCAGCCTAAACCTCAGTAATTCTCGAGATTATATCTGTCAAACTAGATGGTCAATCACTTTGATTTTTTTTCACAATATCTGTGATATACTGCTCTAGCTTCTCCTAGTTTTTCATAAACTTCTTAATTTTAGTACTAACGGTAGAATTAATAATGTGCTGTTTGCCTATGCATGGTCCATATGTTACGTGTTAATTGAGTCAACTTCAATTATATATATCTCGGGTTCGAGATGGTGAAACTTGGTGAAATTTCATAGAGGTGTTGTTGAACAATACGTATGCCAAATTTTAATAATTTCCTAATACAACTGTCTCGTGGGGGAGCCATCTTAAATGATAGCTCTAAAAATTGTTCGCTCCTTCTTATATATACTCAACAAGATCACGTTATGAACGTTTTAAAAAGTTGTTTATTTTGTGTATTATAATTTTTTAACTTCAGTTGAAAACTAGGAAATTTGTTTATAAATTGTTTATAAACAAATTGATCAGTTTAATATTTTTTTATTTTTTTTGCCATTTTGTTGCCTAGAGAAATTTTTTATTCATATGTTCTACTATTGCTGTTTTTGCACCAAGCGAAGGCATTCAATAACATTCGAAAAAAAAAATTTAGAACATTTGTTTATGAATTGTTTATAACCAAATTGATTAGTTGGATATTTTTAAAAAAACTGTTTTTGCCATTTTGTTGACTAGAGATTATGATAATATAAAAAACATCTAAGTTTTTCAAATATAAAAATTTTAGCGAATTTCCCGGCAACGGGAAAGGTTGCAGTTTTTAAGGAAAGATTGTGAATGAATCAGAGTGGTGCAGACAAAGCAGGCCCATAGTGAAGAGGGGAACATGCTCAATTGAATATTGAATAGAAATATGTTTCTGGAAATTTATGTTTTACAATAACAATAATAATCATTCATTGCCCAATTTCGGGATATAATTGAAGCACATATTTTTTTCCACAAGGGTCGGAACATCTAGTTGGAAACATTACATGACATTTAAAATGCGTAATTTTTTTAAAAATTATCTTTACACTTCGCGATTGTATATGATTTATGAACACCCTGTTCATATTTTCAAAAAAATAGGTTCACAGTCTTTTACTGTTTAGAATCGAATGCAGAGATCATTTTGTTCTTGAGTTTTTTTATTGCTTTTCTCTCTTCATCATCACTTAATTATGGTAATCATTTTTGATTGACCGTTTTTACATGTTCATTTTGGTTTCCGTTAGGAGGGAGATTAACAATGAATAATTTTCAGAGGATCTTCTAATTATTGATTATCATGTGATATTTTGCCATAATCCTTGACCTCCATTTTTTTTTATTGGATTTCGGATCATTATGAAGGGATTCGCTATATTTCATTTTTCAGATACTGGACAAGTGAATTCTTCTGTAGGTTCGGAAAAGTATTAATCGTGAAAATTTATGGAATAAGTATATTTCAATCAATACAAAAGTTCCTCCGTAAAACAGTTCTAGGGCTAATACAAAAGTAACAAATGTATTTTAAAATTACCATTTCTTGAATCTACATCCCATTTATATGCTCCAAATAATCTGTTTGATATTGCTTGTTTATTGTATACATTCTGTTATCAATTATAGAAAACATTCATCGCTGGAATTTCATTCATCCGACACTATTCACAAACACCAAACCAGACAATCCAATAGCCTCATCACACATAGAATCATGACACACTTTGGAAAAAAATCAATTTTATACAATGGATTGATTTGTTTGAAAATGTGAACAGAATGTTCATAAAATCAGATGTGGAATCATCTGCGACTGAAAGATAAACCTTAGTCACTATCTTCTGTAACAGGAAATATTTAGGAATCATCCTGTAATATCCGCAACTTCATGTCATGCGTGTAACTCTTTGAAACATAAACAACGACTCACTGTTTTCTCCAAGAAGAAATACAATACTGACATTCTTTCGAATTCTGATATCTTTTTGAGCTAATTATTCCGATACAGTTTAGCTCCACTGATTTAAGAATAATCCCTGGTATTAGGTAAGTTGTTATTTAATTGATTATGTGTATATTTCATATTCATAAGTAGTTATATACGAAGAGGAACTTAATCTTATATACCTTTCTAAAGTGGTGTTTGATTGGATGTGCTGTATTTTGAAATGAAGAAAAGACACAGAACCTGTCTACTTTTCTAAAGCTATTACACTTTCATCGTTCAAGATAACCTCTTGTGGGGTATTCATGTTAGAAATTCACAAAAAATAACTTCATTTTTATCGTGGATTTTTCAATTCACAGAAAAATCTTTCTATTCAATATTCAATTATACAATGGAGTTTTGATATTCAATAAGATACTTAATATTATAAATTGATTCTTTACTCTGATGAAATCATTTTCAACATGTTGTTTATGCTTTTTCCTTTTTTTAAATTAGTTTAGATCGCTATTATAAACATTCATGTTTCTTGGGGTTGATAAAAGTTATTAATTATATATTGAGTAATAGATACTCTTACACGTGTAATTTTTCACATATTAATGTTTTGTTTATTTCTTGTAGGTCCAAGACTTATATATACTCTAGGAAATAGGCTCAAGATCTACGTAGGTTTCCATAAAATCATTTTTCAATATAGTTCGATGCGAGACTGTTTAGATGTGCAATTCTATTACGACACAAATTTTTATCACTAAAAAACACTATGAAAGACTATATGTAGATGATTAGTATTGGCAATGAACCTAAAACCTATTTTTTGGGTTCGATAGTTTTATTACAATGATTGTTATTTTATTATGAACGTTCGATGACTTGATCACGAACCCGTTGATTCATGCCCAATTAAAAATGTGTATTTAAGTAATTTGGTTGCTTGTGTCTTGACTGAGTCAACATAGGTATTATCGATATTTTAAGGAGAAAATACTACTATCGAATGCAATCTAGAATTCCATGGATCATTAAAAATATTAAAGTGGCTATCAATAGTCAATAGAGAAAAAATGTTTAAATTGTAGTAGAAATTTGAAAATACAGTAGATAACTCGGTATTTCGGTATTCACTTGTTAGTTCCAAACTGTCTTCAGAACTTAAGAGTTTAAGATTATACACAAAAGAAGAAAATTTCCTACCGTCTCGATTTTATCTAGGGCCTAGTTATCTTCCGATCCTTTTATATAAACTATTAATAAATATACCAGTTGGTTGTGTTGGCATGCAGTATCTTCTATTAATTTGTTTTATTTGAATTGTGTGCACATTGAAAACTCGTTTGAGTATTTTTTTCATACGAAAAATCATATGACAGCAAATTTTCATTCCAAGCAATAGTTAAGGTCAAACATCTTTATGAGCGATGGTAATGGTCATGAATTAGTATAATTGCGATAATTAAATAGATCGTTGAAACTGCCATAGTCGAATCTGATTATCATTCATCAAACTCATGCTCATTACACAGTCTTCAACAAAGAGCAAATTCACCGTTTGTGCATATAATCTAGATGACTGATCCCGACCAATTGATATTTTGACTATTTTCATCTTTGTTTTCTGTTAGACGTTCACAAAAAATAACTTCTTTTATCGTGGATTTTTCAATTCACAGAAAAATCTTTCTAGTCAATATTCAATTGAGAATGTTTCCCTTTTCAACATGATCATTTTACATTTCAAAACTCGAGTTTGAATGCAAATGTATTCTAGATGGTTAGATTGAAGTAGTGAATTTTTATCCAAAGAATATCCATTTGGAGCACATTTTTTCAGTAATAATAATTCTACACATAGTTAGTATATTAATATATCCCTAAATTGTAGTAAAAAAAATGAAAATGAGGTTTGCTACCTTTCCATTATTCGCCATCCTAATTTCTACGTAAGTAGCATATCATATTGGCTGAAACCTGGTTTTACATTGGGCCAATGGGAATGTAAAAATAATATTGATCCAATAACAATAATAATAATATTGGTGGAATATTGAAATAATTAAACTTAAATGTAGATTATCATATATCGTTTAAAACGATCGAAAACAATATAAAAATATTATCAATGTTTCACCAGTATCTGTGGCTTTATATAATTTTCAGTATTCATAATCAATATTGGCATTTCAATATTCATCTCATGTCAATTCTAAAGATGAAAGACAATGTTGTTTTCACAAGTTCGATACAACAATGCATAAATAGTTAGCCACAATATTTATCTATGTTGCATAATATAGTTTTTATATTGTTCTCAGGATTAATAATGAATATTATCATTTTAATATTTATCTCCTATAGACTCTACAGATAAAATTAACATTGTATTTTCAAGTTTGGTAGCATAATTGCTTTCATAGTTTTTCAACAATGTGTAAAATCGATGGGGTCAACTAGGAGAAAGAGTTTTTTTTCGCGTTCAGACCCTCAAATGGTCCCCCGTCCTTCTTTAAAAAGTCCCCTGGCACAATCCGCATTTCTCTACGACCCCCCCTTTAGGCTGTGCGCTTCCCCGTGGACTATTTTGAATAACGAGAGTAGTTTTGATTATATCTGTCAAACTAGATGGTCAATCACTTTGATTTTTTTCACAATATCTGTGATATCCTGCTCTAGCTCCTCTTTGTTTTTCATGAACTTCCTCTACGACCCCCCCTTTAGGCTGTGCGCTTCCCCGTGGACTATTTTGAATAACGAGAGTAGTTTTGATTATATCTGTCAAACTAGATGGTCAATCACTTTGATTTTTTTTCACAATATCTATGATATCCTGCTCTAGCTCCTCCTTATTTTTCATAAACTTCTTAATTTTAGTACTAACGGTAGAATTAATAATGTGATGTTTGCCTATGCATGGTCCATATGTTACGTATTAATTGAGTCAACTTCAATTATATATATCTCGGGTTCGGGACGGTGAAACTTGTTGAAATTTTATAGAGGTATTGTTCACATATCAAACAATACGTATGCCAAATTTTTGTGATTTCCTAATTTAACTGTCTCGTGGCGGTACTACCTTAAGAGTTCATATTTATCTACATCGTGTTCAATATATCATGAGGGCTATATTATCTACAAATAATAAAAATAATTTATTTTGCCAAGAAACGTATGAGTTCATGAAAGATGAAGTTAAGTTGTTGATATCAGAGGTTGTAATAGGATATACTCCAAATAATGTTATGAGAGCCATAATGACGGAATCAGAAAAATAATTTCATATCTTCATAGTTGGGATTGCAATATTTGTCTCATATCAATCCTACACGTTGAATTGAATATTGTATTCCAACTCTGATAGCATATCAATTGAATAATTCGCCAAAAACATTCGAAAGATCATATTTATCTATATTGCATATTATCGTTTTTACTATATCATGATGACAATGTTATATCGCAAACAAAGGTCAACTGTTTATTGTGGGTATACCTTGTGGAAAAAATGATTAAAAATAGCATAAAAAATAAAAAACGTGTAATTCCTCAAGACTGCTGACTACAATTACCTATATGTGTGTATGTCGGTCGAATATATACAAAAAAACAACTTCTTCCCTGGCCTCGACGGACGTTGAATGATATTCGATGGATAAACGTGCAAAATCCTACAAGGTACTTTGCAAATGTTTGTTGCGAAATGGATAAATATTAACCACTTCATTCAGGCTGACCACCTGTAGACCGGTTTCGGGGTATTTGCCCCTCATCAGTACAGGGTAGGTCAAGCAGACAATGATAAATGTCTGTGGTACCTGACTGAAACGATTAAAATCCATCCACTTCAAAACATTCGCTGGGATTGATTTAGCGGAATGGACAATTCCATTAGCTAACGCCATCTCAACGCGACTAGAGCAATTAAAACATTACCGACTGAAATGTCCTTCTGAATCTCAGGATAGAAATCTGCAATAAGAGACAGAAGCCTGTGACATCCAAAATGAAAAACGTCTTAGTCAGCAACAAATATGTATGTCGGTCGAATATCCATAAAAAAAACTAATTCCCTGGCTAATGCATTGACGGACGTTGAATGACATCCGATGGAACGTGCAAAGTCCTACAAGGTACTTTGGAAATGTTTGTTGCGAAATGGATAAATATTAATAACTAGTTGATCTAGTTGCGTTGAGATAGCGTTAGCTAATGGAGTTATCCATTCCGTTAATTCAATCCCAGCGAAGTGGTTAATATTTATCCATTTCGCAACAAACATTTGCAAAGTACCTTGTAGGACTTTGCTCGTTTATCCTTCGGATGAAATTCAACGTCCGTTGAGGCATTAGCCAGGGAAGTAATTGCTTTTTATGGATATTCGACCGACATACACCTATTGTATAGGTATTTATAGTCAGCAGTCTTGAAGAATAAGATATTTTTCATTTTTGATTAAATATAGATGGCTATCGATATGTCACAAACTTCTGTCCCTTATTGCAGATTAAATATAGACACATTAGTAGAATAAATAACCCTGAAAACCATCAAATATCACATTGAAAAGTAAAATATTCTAAACTGAATATTGAGAGGAAATCTTTTTCTGATAATTGAGAAATCCACGATAGAAAAGAAACACGAGAGCGCAGCTTAAGTGTTTGCTTTTCTTGAGTGTTTTATATGTTGATTAGACAGACATGGAATGCAATACAACTTCGGTTACTATGTTCTATCGTTCAAGATAACATCTTAGGATGCATTTATGTTGAAAGGGGATATAAGTACAACGGAAACCGCGAAACTATAGAATATCTATGGATCTATGTCTTTCTGTCGCGGACTCTGGTGCCTAAACCAATTTGGATCTTTTCTTAAAAAAATTTTTTTAAAATGATTTTTCAATTTTCTTATAACCTAAAAAATTAAGATACTAGACAAAAAAAGTAAAATAAAACGTTCAAATTGAGCCAAAATTTTCCCCAAAACTTAAAAGAGTATTATTTGGTTAGAGATACCTCACTTCCGTTAGAAGAAAAAGAAAGAACTAATTGCTAAAAATAACGCAATTCTTTCTGAAATTTCGAAAATAATATTTTATTAGTTAATTAAAAAAAATTTTTAGATTCATCAAAAGAAAATAACTTCAACATCCAAAAACCGAAAACAGTGGTGAAACACAGATCCCCAAGGTACCCCAACAAAATTATTCTGGATCCAAACGGAGATGATATATTCATATGTAAAGTCAAGAAGCTTGCTAAATCAGAACAGTACATATGTGCCACAAAAAATTATAGCCAACCCATGGACGAACAAGAAAAAGGAGTGGTTAGGGTGTTGAAGTGTAAACTAATCAAAGATGAATGCGGTAGGGATGTTTTCGTATGCAAAGAAATGAAGCCAAAGGCAGCTGAAGATAAATCTAACCAAGTTAAGTCACTGCAGACACAAAAACTATCCAAGCAATGCAGTACTTCAGAATTCCTAAACCAGCCTATGAGTATCAGCAAAAAATTAATTCGTAAGGAGGAACCAAAGATGGGTAGAAATAGTGAAGGGAAGAAAAAATATGCAACATTCAAGAAGTTAGAGAAATAACTGAAGGGCAAGAAACAATTGAAGGATCATCCGCCAAGAAAACAAACCAGATCACCTTCAGAGATTTACTTAAAAAAAGTGGAACAATGAAAGATAGCGGCAACGATTGTCAAAACAAACTGAAGGGTAGATAATCATACACTTTCGACGGCTCATGTACTTGTGTTCAAACTGTTTATGTTTCAAATAAAAAGTATGGAATTTGAATTCTTGTATCTTAAAATCCTACTTGATATATTGACCATAAAAATATAAAAATTTCAAACACTCAATAAACCACAATTGTGAAAAAATCATTCCTAAGCCACACATACATAAGTTTCACAATCAGCACGAAAAGTTAACAATGATGACAGGTCATACTAAGATGTATAAAAACCATGGTGTATTCACTTATACCTGTAAAATATTGGGACAAACTGGGGGACACCAGCCCACTTGATAAAGGGAGTTATCTAGAGTTTCAGATGGCGCCGACGTCGTTTCTTGTCATAATTCAGTAAACTGCAATTACATACCACACAGGGCGTTTTTGTGATTTGTGTCTCTAATCCGTTCTGTGATTGTGCTTTTGTCGCCTTTAAGGTTATGTCAATTTGTTGTGAAATATTTTGAGGTTGATCGATCGATGTAACATATTTTAGAACAAACTATTCCATGTACTTATATCAGGGTTATTATATATTGTCAGTTATTATATATATATATATATATATATATATATATATATAATAACCCTGAGTGTTATATAGAATTTTCGAGAGGTGTTCCGAAATAATTCTAATTATGAACCGTACCAATTTATTTTGTATGGCTAATCTATTGATACGGCTCCACCGAGTTGGTACTTGTATTTCTGTCCCTGTTTGCTCGTGATAAAAATCTTATGATGGAGCGGATAATGATTTTATGACGTGCTGTAAATTACATACAATTACTTAATTGAGCATTCAAACCAATAAAAGTACGGGAGATGCAATCTCTTTCGCTTTCTGAAAAATATTTTTTTTAATTGTCTTTTTTTTATTTGTCATGTTGAGAGTGGAAGTATGAGTTTCAGATGTTTATCTTGAAAATAAAAAAAATTAGATTTTAGACAGGATTCTGCTATGACGTAATTTTATTTACGTACTATTCCTATTCATATTTTTTTCACTTTTATTAACATGACTTCTTGTTAGCTGCATTTTTCTTCTTTCAGTAAAATTTTTGTTATCTTAATTTAATCAATTAGATCAAAAGTTATAACAAATCGTGGCGACGTGCTCCTCCAGCGCTGCACTTCAGAGTCGCCGCCTCACATTTTTTCGCACGTTAGCGAAAAATTTCTGCAGCATAGTTTTTATTTTAAAGAAAAATTTTATCTACCTTTTTTATGTAAAATTTTCCATTTTTGCGAATGCCACCATTATTTATTCATTTTTTTTCAATATCCAATATACAATGTAATTTGGCAACTTATTTGTTGAACAATTAATTAAGTACATACTTTACGGTTGATTACTTTTTATATGTTGTTCCTTACATCATCACTAATGTACAGTAAAAAGTTCCCGCAGTCCCCTAACTTTCTGAAGCTAAAATCTAATATTACTCCACTACTAGTAAAATGACTCGTATATGTATAAATTAATTTGAATCTTCTCTGAACTACCTTTGCCCATTGGAATATTTTTTTTCAACTTGTGATTGTAATGTATCTAGTAACTAGCAAGTCAAATAATTTTATTATTACTTTTATATTCATTTTTTATATTATATATATTTTGTATAAAAATGTTTCCCATGAGATGACAATCTTCTGACTAAAAGTATTGGAACATTCTAAATATAGTGGATATTTTCTTCCAAAGAGCTATGGGATCCTCTGTGACGGTTCGAGATTCACTAGCCAAAATCAATCTTCATAGAATGAAAAGTCCACGCTTACTTGTGAAATTCATGTGTTTATTAAAAAGTGATAATTATCCTAATCATAGTCATTAGCCTTATCGATCTTGGGAGTGGGCCTTGTTCTTCCGAACAACTGCTTGGTTTAGATCGCCCTCCTTCTCCGATTATCTCATGCGGGGTGTTACTGAAAAATAAAAGAAAAGCATTTAGATTATTTTTTTCTCCCCTCATCTTTGTTAGTAGGGCTCACCTTTTCCGGCGAAGTCATTCTAAGATAGCTGGAAGCAGCCTAGACTGTCGCACACCAGGATTCATCGATTTCTCAACTTCATCAACAGATTTTATCATATCTACAATGAACTCTCTGATTTTGTTCATGTCAGAAGGTTGTTAGAGAGGTAATAGTCGAGCAGAGATGGGCAGTGAATGGCTTGGTAATAGTTTGTATCGGAAAGTTTAATGGAACAATGTCATCGGGGACATTTTCAATCCCCTCAATTTTCAAGTTAATTCATCATCTAGAGACATCAGTCCACTCTCCTACCTTTTCTCATTCCTTCGTGGAAGTTTCCATTATCCGAAAAAGGCCATTTGAGAAGAAATCACTTTGAAAAAATCGCCAGGTAGACCTCAGGAAAAATCTGATTTTTGACAGACAGATGTAAACATTGTAGTAAGTTTCGAGGATTTCAACTCATTTTCGCGCCAACTGTTCTGAGCGGGATCTTGTTCGTAGCACTATAATCTAAAAACAATCAATTCACATTTTTTTGCATGAAGTAATGTTGACAGAAAAAGAAAATTTCATAGGTTTGAAGTTTGACATTTTGCGTGACACAAACAACAAACATTCCTTAACCGCGCCATCTACTAATGAAGTTCTAAGCAGAATTTAACGTTTTTCATTTGTTGTCCCCCAAAAATTCTAAACAAAATCGAATCAGTGAATACACCAGGGTTTTTAGACATCTTAGGTCATACTAACATGTATAAAATGGCAGACGATGATTCCCAAGCAGCGTGACTGAGTTGCCATGTAGGAAGCCAACTGACTTGACAGCCATGTGGGAAAGGTTTTCAAAATTTTCACGCGCGCCTCTAACGGTGAATTCGAAAGCTATCTACGAATGACAACGCGTTTGTCAGATGCGACTATTGTTTTCTGATTGGCTGATGAATGAAAAATATTACTGATCAACCGATCAGAAAACAGTACGCGATGTGCATGAGAAGTAATTTGAGCATTGTTAAGTGCCTCAAAGCAGAGTATAAAGTCAACTTGTTCCAATTTTATCACCAGTTTGGATATAACAAGGTTCGTTTTTTTATTAACTTTGAAATTGAATATCTATCTCAGGCAGCCTGCAATGTGTACATTTACCACTCAATCAGTTCAACATTCTACAATTCTTCAAATGTCGAGTTAAATGTTTATTGCATTCGGAAATTGTCGAAGTGAGAGCAGGTGAAATTATGCGGGCAGCGCTACCCAAAATTTTATCGAACAAACATGTTTTTTTTTCTTTTCAGATTTTCAACCACTGTAATTCGTTATAAAATGGCATTATACACTCGTCATTCACGGGTGTGCAAGAAGTCAGATCACACCCTATATATATATATATATATATATATATATATATAAATGTCCACCAAAATCTTGGAACCATATGGAAAAAAAATTATTAATATTTTCAGAAAATTTCATTCTTCATAAAAGTAAGTGCATTCAATTAGACCAAATACGCTCATAGCCGTTATTATCAGTGGCGTGCGGCTAAGCGGGAATCGGGCGATATTCTGAATTCACTAAATAGTGAAGTGACATTACTATGGAAAATATCGAAAAAGTCGTTTGCAATTAAAAGATATTTCCAGTTATCCAGTTCAGTCCACCAATTACTAATTTCAATATCTGCTTAATGAGTTGGTTTCAATTTTTAATGGGAATTATAGACAATGATTTGTGCGTAGTAGATTACTAAATTAGCATAAATTGTCTGTCAAAGCAATCAACTGATCTAACAAAATCTTGAAGATGAGTCCAAATAAACAGTAATGGAAAGATAATGAAATAAAGCCAGGATCCTTGAAAAAGAAGCCAATCTTTGTTAGAAAAATATTTGCTGAATAATTAATAACCACAAAATAAATATTTGAATTAAGACTTGGTAGGTAAGTGTACTGGATAAGTGGGAATATATTTTAATTGCAAACAACTTTTTTTAATAACATTTTTCGATATTTTCCATAGTACTACATTCACTTTACTCTATAGTGAATTTAGAATATCAGTCGATTCCCGCTTGGCCGCACGCCACAGATAATAACGGCTATGAGCGTATTTAGACTAATTGAATGCACCAACTTTCATAAATCATGAAATTTTCTGAGAAATTATCAATAAAAAAATTCCCATATGATTCCAAGACTTTGGCGGACACTGTATGTATATATATATATATATATATATATATAAAGAGAGAGAGAGAGAGAGAGAGAAAGAGGGTGTAAACTAACTTGTAGATGAAGTTAGCATATTTTTAATAACTCAATAAACCACAATTATAAAAAAAACATTTATAAGTGAAACATACACAGTTTCTCAATTCGCACGAAAAGTAAACAATGTCGACAGGACAAACTAAGATATCTGAAAGAGCAGACAATTGCCAAGCAGCGTGGCTGCGTTGCCAAGTAGGAAGTCAACTGAATTGTCAGCCGAGCAGCGTTGCCATGTAGGAAAAGTTTTCAAGATTCTCGCGCGCGCCTCTAACGGTGAATTTGAAAGCTATCTACGAACGAAAACGCGTTTGTCAGATGCGATTATTGTTTTCTGATTGGCTGGTGAATGGAAAATATTACTGAGCAACCAATCAGAAAACAGATGTAATTTGAACATGTTCCTTTTTAGGTAGCTTGCAGTTTAGCCGATAGAGGTGCAGTTTTTGTGACGCAAACTCCATATGGAGGTCATTAGGCAGGTTGTGAATCATTAATAAAATATCATCAATGTCATAAGTTATAATTAAATATGATGTTCAAAAACCGTAATTATATTTTAATCAAAATCGAAACACAAATAACGAAATCCTAATATCCATGTCAAAATGGTCGAATGTCAGTTCGCTGAAATTTATTCTTATCTTTCCATTTTTCAATTCCTTGTTTGGAAAAAATATATAATTAACAGTTCTTTCAATAATGCAGCCTTTTTAAATAATTCAATAAATAATCCATATAAGGCAAAGCAGCTTGAGAATCGCCAGGCAGCCTTTCCAACCCCATAAATCGGTCTGCATTTTTGAGCATATTACATAATGTAAAATATAACACACATTTTTGGTGCCCAATTACAATTTTTTTATTATAAAATTTAGGGTTGCTGTATCAATTGGAATAGGGAAGCCAGGTTGTTATCGTACATATCATAATGTTGAATTACGAAAAAATCTATTTACCTAGTAGACCAAATTGAGTAAAAACTATTCCCTCGTAAAAACCAGTCGATAACGTCGCTGACCACTTATATCATAAATTAACGTAAACCACTACAGATTATATCTCATCGGGTTTGTGGTATAGATAATAGAATCTAATAGTAGAACAGTGGTGTGGTGTGTGTCTGGGCAGAGGCAGCCATGTATGGTGAGTAACTGCAATTATTTTTTTGTGTAGTAGTCGAAAGTATTATCCACAAAAAAATCTGGCTCAAGCAAATCTGCTTCAAGTTTGTACAACAACTAATCATTTATGATTTAATGGGCCACATAGTTTGAAATATTATATATAAAAAAAAAGCTTGTAAACTCGACCTTCTAGAAAGTTTGGAGATCAATATTAAACAAAAAGTCAGAATACTTGCTTAGATTAATTCAAATAATAATAATTTATTGAATTTGTTTCACCGAAGATTAAACAGTAGAAGTGAATGTCTTTTGCTTGCTATCTTGATGTCATATTCGAATGATATCTCGTACATTTTCAAAGATGTAACAAAAGTTCGGAAAACTTTAATGTTCAAAATTGTGACGAAGAAGAAAATTGACAAAGTGGAAAAACCCAGTTTTCTTTACGCGAAAAAGTGACTGCGGAGTGTTTATCGAAGCCATTTTTTGATAAATCTGAACTTATTCCAAATCAGTGATTCACATGAACATGAGTAAGAAAAGAAAAAGTAGTACAATCAATTCTCATTGATTTGAGAAAAATTATTTCTATAATTCGACTTTCTGTGACAAATGAAATTTCTACTCAGAAAAAGGTTTCTCAGATGTAGAAATAACAAATGCTTTGGATTGCAAAAGGATCACATTTTGTTTTTCAACTCAAATGTTTCACTTACATTGGGAAGTTTACACAATTCATAGCAAAGGGGTATCCACTCAACGGGAAGATCTTCTGAATATAATGCCATACCTCAGTTTCACGGCTAAGAAACCATTCCATCGGAATTCAGTAGCAATCGGCCAACTGTTTTATGATTCATTCTTGAATGTGAAACTGCGGTATGGCTTTGGATTTGAAATAAATTTGGATTGTGGAAAATTCCCAATGTAAGATATGTACTTCGGTAGAAAACTTCAATAAATTAGTTTCCTCGAATTCCAAATTTTATTTTTTAAACAAAATGGAGAAGCGGAAATCCTAAATTTTTCTCCAAACCCAACACAGTCTCCATAAAAAAACAATTATACAAATGTTCGAACAGATTTAGGCAGGCGACGAAATCTAATTGTTCATCAACACAAAAGGAATCTTGAGAAAACAAGGATATGTCGTAGATCATTTTCTGGAAAGCAAACGAAGAGATCGAAAATTTAAAAAAGTTGATGAGGCCAATAAAGTAGTGCCCACCTTGGACTCAATTACCAAGAAATTATCTAACTATGCATAATATACTTTTCAAGCCCAGGGTGATATCAAAAAACGGTTATAATATTTTTACTTAGATACAAAAAAAATATAATTATTATTAACTTTCGTACCGTTTCTTATTATCACCCAATAGACCTACCAAAAATGTTATTAGTGAAAATCTCTTCTAAATCCTTTGATAATCTCCTTTTCCAGATAATTTACTGAAATTTATTTTTAAACAATAAAAGGCAAAGTTACATTTGAAGTAAAATAATAAATATCTATGGTCGGTATTTTCGAACAAAGCGCAAATCCTCCTATGTTTTATCAGGGGTGGATGATAAACCCCATTCTCATTCAACTAAGAATGGATATACTATATACTTCACTCTTATTGGTCTCTGGATAGGTACACAAATGTGTCAACAAAATGAAAAAAAAAATATGTCACAATATTGGTCAAGAAAACACCGCTATTTCCAAGATAAGGCTGGCAACATCGTGAAAATGGAAACTACTACAGCATCAGAAATGATGTGTTGTTTTTTATAATAGTCCTTTCCCTGTCAACTTTCGAACGGTTTAACGTAGAACAATGGGACAAAGTTTTGAAATAAAAGACATTGATTGTGATGGCGCGGGGGAGCACATCAACTTATTCGAAAATTTCAAATGGCATGGGGAGATCAAGTGGCACATCGTTGAAAATATCATTCAATTTTCGTTTCAACCATCTAATTTTTTCTTTAATTTCGATAATACGTTTTTTCACAATATTGATTTGAAATGTCGAGTATAACAAAAAACCAAAAGTATTATGTAGGATTTTCGTTTATTGAGAATAAGAAGCAACATTGTTGCCAATTAAAGAATAAGGTGTTTGAAATGTCCGCCTAATGCTTCTTGACAATACAATATTATATTCGAAAATTATTCCCGAGCACACATCCGTGTTATTCGTTGTATCGGCGATATCATTCAAAAAGGTTTCCATTTCATTGTTCTACGTCAAACAGTTCCAAAGTTAACAGGAGAGGGACTATAAAAAGCTGCACTATATCTATATATATATATATATTTATATATATATATATATATATATATATATATATATATATATTTATATGTATGAAAGGGAGGAATATCGGGGACTGTTAATAACAAAATGGAAGAAATTTAATTGACATAGCCCTCAAAGAAAAGTTGACCGTAGACACGTGTTTCGGGCTTTCGGCCCTCATCAGTACTGATGAGGGCCGAAAGCCCGAAACATGTGTCTACGGTTAACACTTTTCTTGGATGGCTAGCATTAAATTCCTTCCATTATATATATATATATATATATATATATATATATATATATATATATATATATATATTGTAAACCACGTTTATGTGTGTGTATGACTTGCACTCCGTTAGACCGATCTTTTTGCCGAAAAGAATAGCAGAGGATTTCGAAGGGTTTATTGAGATGCAGAAGTTTTTAGATATGGAGGAGATAGCTTCCAAATCAGAATTGAGTTGAAAGTTTGCCAGGGGAAGATCTCTTTCAGAAAACGATATATATCTGGTTATCATCCGCATAGAAGTGAGTACTACAGAATTGTATGTGTTTATTAAATTCGTGGGTATAGAGTATAAATAGCATAGGTCCCAGTATCAAACCTTGAGGAACTCGTCTGTGACCTTGGTTAACGCAGTGACACAGCTCTGTTGAGTTTGGAAACCAGACTGATGGGAAAGAATAATGCTGCAGGATTGTAGGTGGCACATAATTTGGGGGATAATTATTTTTACGAAGGCGTTGGATAAGGTACACATGATGCTAATAGGACGAAGTGAGTTGGGATTGGGAATTTTGGTTAGGGGAATAACGAAAGTTTTTTTCCAGATAGAAGGGAAGACATTGTTATCGATACAGAAGTTGAAGACGTGACAGAGAATAGGAAGAATTATAGGGCAGCAATACAATAACATATCAATGTTAATTTTGTCGACCCTATATGCTCTGGATTTAATAGATAGAAGGGTTTGTAAATATCAGACTCAGTGTTAGAGAAAAATTTAAAGTGTTTATGCCTGGTCGAGTGTTATCCGCGTAAAAATTCAAGATATCATCATCTGGAGAATGGTCACCCATAGAGGAGTTAACAAAAGGGTAATTGATGGCTTGAAAGTTTCTCAGGTGCTCCGGAATTACACGAGTTACATTTTTAGAATGGATGTTCAAATTCTTTAGCTCCTTCCAGAAATTTTTATTGTTCCCATTGTTATTAAATTTGAACTGGAGGTGTTATGCCTTTTTCTCTCTAAGTATGGCGTATTTAGTTTCATTTCTCAGATCTTTGTATTAGATCCAATGTCTCACTTCTTTCGTATGATTATATTTTTCACGAGCCAGATCTCTGAGTGACATCGTTTTTTCATAACATAGGTAATCCAAGGAGCTTTTGGTCGACTAATTCTGATAGTTTTTAAAGGGGCATGGACATCGAACAACGCCGTGTGCTGACTTTATCATCAATATTATCGGATAGAAGAATAGCTAAAAAGTCAATGAGTTCAAAATTA
The DNA here is from genome assembly GCA_018342105.1 of Gonioctena quinquepunctata. NCBI lineage: Eukaryota > Metazoa > Arthropoda > Insecta > Coleoptera > Chrysomelidae > Gonioctena > Gonioctena quinquepunctata. The sequence goes on along the minus strand of JAFIRS010001745.1, from coordinate 116,376 downwards.
ACTAAAAACGAGTTCAGGGTAAATGCTAAGTCACGAAATGTATTCAGGAAAGGCTTGGCCTGTTCATTCGTGGATTCTATGCGACATGTTACCATGCAATGGTCAAATAAGCCAGTGTCTATAACAAGTGTATTGTTAGGATGGATTTTCTCAGATGATATAATGAAGTCAAATATTTTTGCACTTGTTGGACTCAGGCGAGTGGGCTCCTCAACCACTTGATCAAGAGCATACGAATTCGAGATATCATTTAATCTTTCCGTAGGGCTAGTATCCGTGGCCAACATATCTATATTGAGGTCCCCTGTGAGGAGTATTTCATCTAAGTTAGGAGCGACCATACTGATAGAAAATTCCACGTCATTAAGAAAATGTTCAACAGAAAATGAAGAAGGCCTATATAAAACACCAAGAGCATATTTTGCAGCATTTTGTTGCAACATACAAAAGATACCCAAAGTTGTTCAGTGTCATTGTGAGGGATCAAATTCAGCCTGTTAGCTTCATATCCGGATTTTATGTACAAAGAGACCCCGCCACCTCTGCCCTCCGGGCTGTCATTCCAGAATAGAGGATAGCCATCAAGTGAAACATGACAGTCAGGTATGTTTAATGATAAACACATTTCAGATAGTGCTATGAGTTCGTATTTGGAGAAAACTAAATCTTTAAATTCTTGAATACGTGGGACCAGAGATCTGATGTTGAGATGAGCTAAGTTGCAATGATGCTTCATCTTGACAAGGGGGACAAGATAAAATTGAGAGAAAAAAAAAAAATTACATACACAAAAGAAAAAATAAAAAAAAAATAAACACAGATAACTGATGGCTTATTTGTTTATAGAGGAAGATTTGACCAAAAGGTAACAGAATATAATATGTAAAAAAAACATTAACAAAATACTCTTTTGGATTAATAAAGGAGAAGGATGTTTCACGTAATTGGTAAATATTTATACTTTCAGTCAACAATCTAAGAAAGTCGAATTGTTTTCAGTAATATAAATTTCGTAAAGTAAACGTGCCATTCACAATATTTCAATTATATAATTGAGTGTATTTTTTTATCTTTACGAAGAAGTGATTAATAAATAAAAAATGGAACATATGTCAAGTTATAATTGAAATAAATATTGGAATAATTATAGTCGAATATCATTACTCAATTCATTATATCAAAAGTCCACTGAAATAAATACATAAATGATCACTTTGACTTTTATATCAGAGCTACCTTGATGAGTGTAATTCACTATATTTGACTTCTTTTCATGATTTATTCACATGTGAATAATAACCTTCAACAAACTGGATACCGAATTCATAAGAAGCATAAAACTGTCATTCGAATTAGGTGCTGAAAGAGAAACAGAATTATTACGTACATTTATAAACCTACATTGATCTAAACAATTTGAAAATTACCTCCGATCAGATCGGTAGTATGTAAGTTATTCAGTGACAAAAAAGTAGACTACGTAGAATCTATAGGTCCGCTAGTATGGACACCCGTAATTTCTCAGTCTCATACTGACCCACCGTTTGTCACTAATTATATGGGGCTTATGTCCATTCGATGGATTCATAAATCAACTGCCAAGGAATGCCACACGACACTGATTTGTACATATTCGAAATCGATGGGCGGATAACCTGATACCTTGAATGCTTCGGAATACATTGTGAAAATTACACAATAGAAAGGATTCATGATCTAATTTGCCTAATAACTGTTGAGTTTGAACATTATAAATAGTTTAGGACATTTTTGTTGCCTGTTCACTGAATCACAATTTGCTGAGTTGATCCGCGACTAACTATTCTACAGATTCGAAATGGTGAACATCTGGTACCTATCTTGTATCGATTCAGACCTAAATGCCATTGATGAATTATTCATATTAGTCAATGATTCAAAAATGGGTGCGAAATTCGTTGAAATGCGTTATATTCATTTGAAATACATTAAAAAAGTTGGGAAAGAAAATCGTGTGAATTATTACTTAAATAAAAAATAATCATGCCGCTCTCTCCTTGCTTCCTATTGGCGCATTTGACCAGTTATATAATCATATCACTGCTGGAAAAAACTCAATCTGAATATTTCTTTCAGTCAGACCACTTGATTGTGCATAGATTGGCGATGGGATTATATGCTGAAATTCCTAATTTTTCGATAAAATTCTGAATTCTTCGGAACTGAATTGTGTAGCCCCCAATTGTTATAACGGTTGATAGTTCTCCGTGTCTGGCAAAAATTCTTTTCAGAATTATGTGATGACTAATCGTATTTTTCAACTTCAATATGTATTTTGAGAAAGAGGCAATAGGCAACAGATAGTTTAGGTTATGTAATCCGACACAGCCAATTCATTCCATGATAAATTTGGAATATCATGACTAATAAAATGCTCTCAAAAGCTCTGCTTATTATGATCTGGAACATTCCATCATGCATATTTCACACTGTCGAATTTTGGTCGAAATCATTCAAAATAGAAGGCCAAAAGATTGAATCTTGAGCCAACTTTAGGGATCTGTTTATGCCCATGTAATGTACCCTATTCAACATGTATTTGCTCAATTCTTGCTTTTGAAATTCAACCCGTCGAGCTCTGTGAGTTCACTTTTGTATTTGGAAAATATTTTCATGGCCACGCATTAGAAATTACTTTTCTCAGGAACTGCAATTCAGGGTTTTTTCTGTAATTTCGCGTTTTTCATTTTTAGTAACGTTTATTTCCGCAGTAATGATATACACTTTAGAGGACATATCTTCATCCAAGTCACCATTTATTTTTTTATCGAGGAACGCTTCAGATAAAGCATCAGCAATAAAAAGTTTTTTCTTAGGTTTGAATCAAATCTCAACATCAAATTCCACGATAACTCTTTTTTTAATACAAATTGATGAAAATTATCCAGACCTACGGTTATATCAAGAAGTTCTTTTTCTATTTGTACCCAACGACACTGTGTTTCTGTCAGAGCCATGTAGGCATATGCGTATGGTAATTTATTTTGCAATAACACTACATAAGTACCGGACTTCGATGTATGGGCAGATATTACTGTTTTCTGAATTGAAGTACTGACTTGTTAATAAGGATGTTTTTCAGATTTTCGAATTCATTTTGCTGATTGTTACACCAAATGATTTCAACATAATTTTTCAACAGATTACGTAATGGTAAAGTGAAATCTGAAAAGAAATGAATTCACACAAATAAGTAAGCATTCCTAGCATTCTGTTTACATCATATCTGGACTGAAATAACGGAATCTCTGTGATGGATTTTATTTTATTACTTCATCACCAGAGATAACGTGACCCATGTATGTAATTCGTTTCTGGCCAAACTGGCATTTTTTCATATTTTTCATATTATCATGTTTATATTTACATCTACACCAAATCAAAGATCACTTCACTTCACAATTCTCAAAGTCCTTACGTTACGCTTTAATGCACTGTTATGCTGATGACATGCAGATGTATTTAAATTTCGAAGAAAACTCCTACAACTTGGCACTTGACCAAATGAATCATGATTTGAATACTCTCATAACCGTATCAAATAAATACTGCCTTAGTGTGAATAAATCTAAATCATACGTTATGCTATTCGGGAGGACAGCAGCAAGAAATCGTTGTAAGAATTTATTGAATATACGTGTTGATGGAGTCCCCCTACCCACCGCAGATACAACAAAAAATTTGGGATTGTACCTTGATAATGCATTACGCTTCGCTACACATGTATCTCATATTTTAAAACAGGGTTATATGAATCTAAAAACGATCTATTCAAACAGAAATATTTTGAACAAAAAAAGTAAAATGATACTATGTGATGCATTAGTGTTGTCACATGCAAACTATGCAGACGTGGTTTATGGACCAGGGCTGATGAAATCTGACAAAATGAGACTTCAAAAATTGCAGAACTCATGTGTGAGACTTATTACAGGCACAAGAAAGCGGGAACATGTTACGCAACATTTAAGGAATCTTGGTTGGCTGAACATGGAGGCTAGGCGTACACTACACTCCATTACGATTTTTCATAAAATAATAACAACTGGGAAACCTCCTTATCTATTCAAGAGACTGACTTTCAGAACTGACATTCATTATCTCAACTTGAGATTTCGAAATAATTTGGCTGCGCCTAAACACAAAACCTCCTTTTTTCGTGGCTCATTCTCATTTCAGATCGCTCGCCTTTACAACCAATCCAAAATCCAATCCAAAAGTACTTTATTATCTTTATATACACATGTTTCTTACATAACTAAAAACTAATGACTATTTACCCTATATACATTCAACTTCCTGTTTCTCCTTCGGGTGGTGAGTGGGAAGGGGAGGAAAGATGTGGCTTTTGTGGGGGGACTAATTGACTGTCTCCTTGCCCTCCTAGTGGGGCGAAGGGACAGCCCCTGCTGCTGTTGGCAGGTGCCTGACGGTTTCATAAGCTTAGTTATGTTTGGGTTAATATGTATCTGGACGCCTCCTGCCTAGGTTATTTAATTTATATAAAAATTAGAAACTAGATTTCAGGTAAGCTATTTGCAATTAGGCTTTGTTTTGTCTGGAAAAATAATAAAAACCAGCTAGTAGAAATGATGTTTCAAGGTATTACCCGATTGGGCTCAATATTATTATTTTAATTCGTGTTTCGAACTTTGTGTGACTGGTTCCTACTCTATCTCCCTATAGAGCTCTAGGTTTTGATATATTACCCCATGCTTCCTTCTCTGGTCGGCTCGCACGTTGGTAATTACTGCTGTGAGCGGACTCTTAGGGATGTGGTATCTATAAAATTTATCCGATGTTTTAATTATAAAGTCTTCAAGTTTTTCTACATTTGCTATCTCGCGCAGATCATCCAGCCGGATGTATCTGTTACTATTCGTAACAATACGGAGTGCTTTGTTTTGCAACCTTTCTAGTCTCAACATCTGCGTCTTGGAAAGGCTACAAAATACCGGGCAAGCGTATGTTATAGCCGGTCTAATAATTTGCTTATATATCCGAAGCTTATTATCTAATGACAGGCTGGAATTACGTGCAATGAGGGGATACGTTCGCTTTATCGCGGCCGCTCCCCTCTGTAATGCCAGCCCTATGTGCTTGTGCAAGCTCATACGCTTGTCCAACTGCACTCCCAGGTATCGCACTGAGGGCTTCTCCGTCACTTTGCTTTCTCCAATCCTCAACTTCCCGAGGATCTTCACATTTGTGAGTTTCCTCGTGAAGTTGATGACTTCGGTTTTCTCCGAGTTAAGCTTAATCTTGTTCTTCCCCATATATGGCATGACCAACCGATCCAGATGAATCTGGAGCTGCCTAGCGGCCACTTCGCTCTGGAACGAGTGGGCATAGATCGCGGTGTCGTCCGCGAACATAGCCGTACTCGTCCGAGCGAAGGTCGGAAAGTCATATGTATACAGGGAATACAAGATTGGTGACAGGGAAGACCCCTGTGGGACCCCTGCTCCAACTGTATACTCTGGCGAGATAATTCCATTTACATTAACCCTAAAAGTCCGCCCACTCAGGTACGAATCCAGGATTTTCGTTAAGTATAAAGGCATGCCTGCCTCTGCCATTTTATTGATAAGCCCTTCAATCCAGACCGTGTCAAATGCTTTCTTTGTGTCCAACAGAACCATAACTGTGTTGTGGTCCCTGTGGAATGCTTCCTTCACCCCGTGAACAACCCGGGCTACTTGCGAGGTAGTTGAGTGACCTCTCCTGAACCCGAATTGTTCAGGCGGGATGATTTTCCGACTTTCCTCAAAGCTCACAACACGACTCAGAAGGATCTTGTCGACTACCTTGGCCACCACGCTGAGAAGCGAAATAGGCCTATAACTGTCGATGCTATTTTTGTTCTTGCCTGGTTTTAACAGAGGAATGATTTCTGCTTTCTTCAGACAGTCTGGGTAATACTGCCATTTGATGATCGCATTAATAATGTAAATCAACTGGACTAATGACTTTCGCGGGAGATTCTTGAGCAGGACGGCGTCCAACTTATCGAGGCCCGGTGCCTTGTTCCTCGGCAACTTATTGATCACCCCCAGAACTTCTTCGTAACTTGTGAGTACTTTTTGTAGTTCTGAGGGTATCAACATTGCCGGGGAGTTTCTCTAATATAGCTTGCAGCATTGGTTATTCTCCTGTGTTCGTCAGTGCTATCAGCATCTATGACGTGAACACTACTGAAGTATTCCCCGAACAATTCAGCCTTCTCCAAGGGTTCTGTCGCCGAACGCCCAGGGCCACCCACTATAGCGGGAATTGGCTCTCTTTTCCTTTGGAAACCTTTCGCCGTGTCCCACAGTGAATGGTCCCTGACGTTAAGGTTCTCAAGCTTGAGATTCCACCTGTTATTTATATGCTCATTTATGAGCTCACTAATTTCACCTCCCAGCCTTAGGAAGTGCTCCTTGTGGCGTGGATTCCTAGTTGTTTGCCATTTCTTCCTTTCGGAGTTTTTTAATTTAATGAGCTCTCTAATATTCGGTGGAATAACAAGCTTGTCACCCCTTACGACTATCTTTTTGGTTGTTTTCTCCCTAGCAATCTGGAGTATCTTTACAAATTTCCTGGTTTCGTAATCTATTTCTTCTTTTGCTATGTTGTTGTTTATAAAGGTAATGTTGTTCAGGATTTCCCTGTACCTCCTCCATTGCAACCATATAATCATACTGGTTTTTGGTGTTTTGGGGTAACGTTTTTGGTTTAGGTAGAATGTGACTGGTACGTGGTCTGATGTTAATTCATGCACCGCAGTCAATTCTCCTATACCTCTGACGTTCTTTTGAACAACCAAATCGATAGTCGTCGACGACATACCATTGAATGGGTAATGTGTGTTGTCTTTGCTTCGTTCCACTATTACTTCATTGTTCGTGGAATAATTCAGTAGCGTTATTCCGTTGGCGCTCGCTTTGGTCGGCCCACCGTTCCACTCTGAGTGTCTCGCGTTCAAGTCACCCGCCAGAATCACCTTATTGGCAGCATTGAACAGACTGTCCAAATCTTGCGACGTAAACCTATTCCCCGGCGCATTATAGACCGCAAAAATAGTTGTGCCATCGCTCAGTTTAATGCCTACGTGTTCTATATTAGAAGTACGTCTGTCGACTTCCGTGAAAGGTATCTCGCTTCTAATAAGAATCGCGACACCTCCCGCGGCTCTATTCCCTCCCAGCCTGTCGGCCCTGATAGTTGTGAACCCTCTGAATTTTAAGTTATGTTCCTGTCGGAGTTTAGTCTCGGACAGAAGCATCATATCAATAGAATGTTCTTGAATGAAGTTCCTGAAAAGCGCAAACTTCCCAGCAACTCCATTCGCATTGAACATACATGCCTTTATACCCTTCTCAATAACCGCCATTGAAAAGCATGAAGTGCGTGGCTATATCAACCCTATCGTCTTGAGGAGTGTCGCGCAAAATTGCCAATAGCTTACTGAGTTTCTGCTCTACTTTTTTTAGGTCTACTAAAGAGGCTATTTCTCTCGAAATTTCTAATAAATTACTTGCCATGGAGTTCTGGGATTGGGAGGGGGGGTTTGTTGGGATCCATCCGTTTCCTGCGTCCTTCTAGGCTGGTTGTTTTCGCCTTGATGAGGTCTCGCCAGCGGTGATCTGGCGTACCTTCTTCTCGCGTCTCTCTGTTCTTGGGGCTGGGCCTGTGCTTCTCTATCATTCCCTGTTGCTGTTGCTGGACGTCTGCCTGTTTGGGATAGCACCGGAAATTCTCTGGCGTATCCTCTTCTCGGCTCGTTGTACTCTTGCTGGGGTAGCGCCGGGTTTTGTCCGGCGTACCCTCTTCTTGAGTTCTGCCGCTCGTAGCCCCATGCTTTTCTTTCAGGTTCAGGCGCTGGTACCAGCCTTCTGGCTCGTTCCCCTTGTTGGTTGTCCCTGCTTCTTTCTATATACTCCACTTTTTCCGTGTATACTTTGCAGATTTTGGCATTCGCTGGGTGGTATAGGTGACAGTTGCAGCGCTGTGCTGGTGTGTCCAAAGCCTTAGTGCAGTCTCTCGTATGGTGTTTTTCGATGCATTTGACGCATCTGGGGTTTTTGAAACATTTACTAGTGGCGTGCCCCCATTCTTGGCACCTGTGGCACTGCGTAATTTTTTTGTTATACCTCATTATCTCCCAACTGACTACAGCGTTCAAGACTGTCTTGACCGCACTGTTCAAGAGACTGAGTCTTACTTCTGGGCCTGTTGTTATGACATATAGACTTCTTTCTACATTGTTCATTTTTGCCACTTTTTTGACTAATATTCCCTTGTCTTCCAGCTCCTCTTTGACATCCTCGACATCTGGGCCGTGTTCGAGTCCTCTCAGGATAAAGGAGTGAGTTTTCTCTTCGTCAGTTGTAAAGGAGTGGAATTCTACCTGTGACTCTTTTAATACTTTAATCATGTGTTCATAATCGGCTTTTGTTTTGGTACTGACAGAGGTGTTGAATCTATTAATCTTATATGTGAAGTTCTTTTCTAATTCTGTTTTCAATCTCTGTAGGAATTGCTTTCCAAACGGAAATATTCCTTTTATTACGATCGGAGGCATTGTTTTGTCCTTGCCTCCTCTTTCCTCTGATTTATTTTCCACTCTCTTGGCAGGACTGGGTTTCTCTACACTTGTTTTCTTGCCTGCTTCCGGTTTTCTTGAGTTGGCTCGGTGTTCGCAATTTCTTTGCTTTTTCTCAGGTTTCTCGTTTTCCTTCTGGCTGGCTTCTTCCATTCGCCTCCTGATCCTGTGTCTGTTTCCATTCTTTCTTCGTTTTCTGTTTCCACTACGGTATTTTCTTCTATTGGCAACACGCCGAACATGTTGCTAGTTTCAATGGTTGGCTTATTTTCCCCTAGTTTAGCTGGGTACTTACCTTTTTCTTTGTTTAGTTTCAAGTTTTTATTCTGCTTGATGTCTTGGGGGGGCTGATGGTATATCCTTTTGCCCTTTTCCTTTTCTGGAGATGAGTATATTTCGCCACAGAGTAGTTGGATTTTGGTTCTCGCATGCTGTAACTCCTTCTGGTATTTTTCAGTATATTTGCCGCTCCAATACTTGTATAAAAGTTCGTAGTTTGCTTCTCTTAGTACGTCGAAGCTTAGATCCATTCCAATTTTGTGGTAATTTTCCTCCAATTTCTTCGTTTCTTTCTCCGCCTGTATCTTGGCTGTCTCTTGTATCCTACGCTCCCAGTTGTCATACTCTTCTTGGGCATCTAGATAGGCCCTTTGTCTTTCTGTTGGAGGCTTATTATCAATTCTGGCTAATTCCAAATCAGCTTCTATGCCCGTTTTGCCTGTGGTATTTTTATTTCCATTTTTCCCTAGTTTGATCGCTGACGTTGACGACCCCCCTTGCATTTCTGCCTTTTGTTTGGCAATGTGCTTGGTTTTCCCTCTGTCAGGTTGCTCTTCCATTTCTCTTTGTTCTTTCTCAGCTAATATCTCTTTCTCCCTGAGACTTTTTATTCTTTCTCTCTTTTCCTTCATGGCTTTAATCCTTTCCTTTTCCTTATCCATTTTTTCTTTATCACATCTGATTAGGTGGATGTAGGCTTCTTTGTCAAATTGTTGGTCTGCCCCTTGGTCCTTCACCTCCTCCGGCATTACCATTTCCATATTTGTCTCTGATTTTTCTTTCTTTTCGTACTCACTTCTGTATTGTTCTATCTCTTGCGTGATCTTGTCATACTCCTTTTTTGTTATCAGTTTACGCCCATAGTTTCTTTCGGTTTCCTTTATTGATCCGATACAGATTGTTTTACACAAATGTGTTTCAGAGTCTACGAGAAACTTATGTTTCCCCTTAACTCCTCCACATTCGCACATTTGTGTTTTCTCGAGGCTTTTGCGGATTTCACGTTGCGTCTTTTTACATTTTTTAGTTGTTTCAGGGCTATCCCGCTTTCTTTTGTCGGACATTCCTTTCATTGGGAATGGACTTGTGATCTTAGCTATTCTGCTTATCCTTCTGAATTTTCTTTCAGACGAGGTACTCGGGACCAGATTATTTTCGGGAGCACTGAGTATATCGCTCTGATAGCTTCCTAATTGACCTTTCTTTCGTAGTTCTTGATAGCTCAATATAGCCGGGATAGCGACGTTAATTTGACTTTCGTCGCTTATTAAGCTTTTAGTATTGTTTTCCGACGTTTCTGTTGATTGACTAATGACCGTGTCCCCCTCCTCCGCAGCTTTATCGACTTCGGACGGTCCGAGGGGTTGTTTCATTCTATCGTCAAACTCAACAATTACGTTCTCGGTTTCCCGAATTTCTATGTTGCTGTGGATTATTAAATCAGCATTTTCGGTGTTTCCTACATAGCTGAAGTCTTTTATATCGAATGGCAAGGGAGTACTCTTTGGTTTTCCGTCCCCTACATAAAATACAGGTAAAAGCGGGTTATTTTTCATGGGTGACTCTAATGGAGTCCCCAGTGTCGAGTTACAATCTGTGAAGACGTCTTTACAACCGGTTACCCAGTGATTTCAAATTATTACAAATGAAAAAATTCAAAAAAACAAATTTGAAGCAATATTTATTTGATAACAATTTCCCAAATTTCTTAGTATAATATAATAATTATAATGGCAAACTTGAATCGGCACATCACTTTTTCTCCGCTTATATGTACTGATCACTGTATTTTGATATATTTTTTTTTAGGAATAGTATTTTCTTCTGTTATATTCTTATGGTTAGGTTAGGTACCATATTCTATTGTATATACTTTATAATATTATTGATTATGAATTATGATAAGTTACTCCACTGGTTGGATGGAAGAGCAATTCCTGCCATGAGCAATCATGTGCAGGCATTGAATCCTGCCTTTTGTTAGGATACAAGCTAACTGCTGTACCCGCAATAAAAGCATTTATTATTATTATTATCATTGATGTAAGTATATACTCCTTCTCTGTTGAAAATTTCTCTAAATCGGGTTTGAAACACAACACGGGCAGATTCAAAACTGTATGGAAGCCTCAGAAATTATTACCTCTGAAAAGGTATTTCGAAATTTTTCCATCAAGTGGTATTTGAAAAAACCTCGAGTGGCATCAAGAGCGGTACTTTTGCATTTGCTGATTTGGTTATACTATTATCTCGGCGGCTGGTCATGAATCAATGTTTATAACTTCTTATGTAGAAACAAATCGACGGAAGTAAAATAGCTATACTATACCTGAAAACAAATGATTGTATTTTGATATGAGATCTGTATATTTGGATCAACTAAATCTATTTTCATCGCCAGATTTATAAAGTCCCAAAATCGACTGTGTTCAGAATTCACTAAATAAAAATCTAAATTGTAGTTTTTATTATTCTCTGTGCAGAAATTGCACACTCCAAACTACATTTCCTATATACAAAATAATTATTAAAAAAACTTTTCAAAGACAAGCTTTTATTCAAATACACTACGAATTAAGAAATAACTGCTTTGGATGTGTGATTTAGGTTTCCGTTCGAATACAAAAGCGATAAGCTTTTGAATCTATAACTCACGGAACCTACGTCACACATCTAAAACAATTCTTGTCTTTAAAAAGCTTTTTCATTAATTATTTTATTTTGTGCTGTTTAGTACTTAAGTACGCCTTAATCTATGCATTTTGGTTGAAGCATCGTTATTATGAGGCCTTTTTCCTGTATATTCTGAGCTATCTAGTCCTTCAATGAGGAGACCATCAAAGGATAACTTATTCGCCATCTTAGAGTTGCCATCTTCAATTTATGAATTTTAACTAAAAATCAATAATATTAGACTGAATTCCTAATATTCGACCCCAAAAACCCCGACATACCAATTTTGAAACGAATGGGGCCATAATTACAAAACTCGTCCGCCATCTTCCCGAAAAAACGCGATTATACACACAAAAAATATTACGAATCTATAGAGCGATCATTATCTGCTCTCGTGGTAACAATGTATAGCGCCATCTCGTAAATTTTTGAGGTACTTGCATTGTTGCTATTGGATGTTAGCCTACTGGTACCTTTAAACTTTGTGAGATGGCGCTATATGACATTATCCGAATACGAATAACCTTACCGAGTGACATTACCGATTTTGGGCATCAAATCAATGTTATATATGTTTTTCTTTGGTTAGTCCACGGAACTTATACAGTTTATTTAAAATGTGTATTTGTAGCCAACCTGTGCACTAGGTAAGATTGCAAAATATTCATATGTAATAAGTATGTGATTCGTATCTAAATAAGCATCTTCTCCGAAAAAACACGATTTTACAGAAGAAAAAAAACGCCGAGCTAAGCTCGGTCGCCCAGGTATCATATTTAACCTTGGAAAATTAGGGTCGCGGCCCGGCTGGTCAGATTGGCGAGTCTTGTCGATATCTGGAGCAGGAAATGCTGAGCGTCATTAGTACTTGGATGGGTGACCAGTTGCCAGGAAGACACGCGTTAAAATCGCAAAATAGCATATTCACAGTTGCAGGCGCTATATCATGTTGAGCACGAGATATGGCGATAGATATGCCGTCCTTCGAAGGGGACGTTGAGATGGCGTTCCCAAGTTCATGGATGTTGAGCTCGTTGAAGATCCCTATCTCTTATTCAAAACACCAGAGGATTCGGCAAAATTTCCTTTTCCGGGGTAAATGTGCTCACCGACGTTGGTGTTTAGCCCTGATTGCAGAAATAGGTTAAATAAAGAAAAACAAAACTTTGGAACCTTGGACATAACACCCCTAACATTATTTTTGCAACCATAGATCGAACGAACAATTCTAATAATTTTTGAGATACATAATAATTCTGGTTACAACTGTAATGGACTTTCAGGTATTATCATGCCGATATACCTTGGGAAATCATTATCAACAGCCTTGTCTTGAAAATCGAATAGCAAAAAATTATTGAAGCAGGAAATCGGTGCAGCACCATTGAGTTGATTGATTTGTCTTTCTTATTGTTCAACAATGCAACGAGTCATTAAGAATTGACTATTGAAGTAATGACAGAAATAGTCTTTGAAAATCGGTTTTTCCAAATACACATTTTAGTTTCTTCAGATATCCTAACTACTTCTGAAACTCAGATTCTTCAATATGTTACAATTATATATTTTATTTTTTCAATAATGCAATATGTTGCATACGCCGTAAATCTAAATATTTTTCAATAAAAATGAATACGTAATTTATTCTATGAATTAAAAATATTATTTTTATATAATTAATGTTATGAAATCTATTTTAACAAATAAAACGCTGACTGTTTTGAGTGAAAACTCGGATCCGATTGGCAAAAATAAATTTTAGTAGTGGTATTGCGAATTTTAATTGTGATAAATAATTAAAATGAAGTTTTCAGCGTCATGCATTCAACTGTTAAGGAAAAGATTTAAAAAATAAAAGTTAAGTAAAAAAAATATTTTTCATGATATTCATTAACTCTAGGTGTTTAAATCGACCGTGTTATTCGAGTCCGAATAACTTTCAAACAAATAAACTACTAAAAAATGTATGAAGAAAAAAAATTGTTTTCATAAAATGATTACTGGAGGATGTTTCATTTTGTTTTTATCATTAGCTTAATAAATAACAATATCTGATTATCTCCATTAGCACTAATTATCACAATATTATAATCCGCCCTTTTTAAGAATAATTTTGGTAACTATAAAAAGTGTTGTACACATATTGTTCATTGATGTCCTTTAAAAAAAAAATATTACTAAGGATTACTGAGAATGAAGTGATTTTTTCATAGGCGTTATTGTATTTTTTTTATAGAAAGTTATAAAAGATTCTTTACGAGTATTATTGAATTCATTTCATCGAATTATCTTGCAAAATCGTGGTGTGCTGAGGTATAGCTGCAAAATAGCTAAACAGCCAAAATAGCCATCACAATCGTGCCCAGAATGATTCAATATTTCTAAAATCGTTAAAATTGTTTTATTTTGATTTTATAAGACGTTAAAAAAATTGTTGAGGTTGGTGGGTCCCAAAGGTAGCATACCTTGTTTATTATTATTATATAGTGTCATTATTACAAGGTTTCCTAGATCTCTTGTTCGTCTATTGAATCCTGCCTCTTGATAGGGGTTGTATGTCTTCATTCATATCAATAAAAGCCATTATTAGTATTATACAAAAAAAAATGAATAAAAACAAACTATATAAGTTAGGTATTGTATTTCATACATTTGAATGTTGAATTAAAGTCCAAATATTTAATAATTTTGATCTGTCACATACTCTATTGCAGAAATATCATGCTTCAAAATGCTATAGAATTGATTATTTTCTCATGTAAAATCACCCCTTTATGAAGTTGATACAATATAGAAGTTTCAGCGATCATTATCAATCACCTGTAGAAATTTCATTCGTCTATATATTGTTTTTAATGATATATCGTCAAGTACAAAAAAAAATTGTTTCATCACTTTTCAAAACATTTTATTAATTCTTCAATTTCTTGAAAATGTAATTCCTAAATAGAAGTAGTTCTAAATCCAAAATAATTGAATGAATTGATATTTCTTTCGTTAAATGAAATATTGAAAATAGCATCATGTTAATTTTTGTATACTTCATATCGATGTTATTTCCAAAAATCAATGTTCATCATGTTTTGTCGTTTGCATTGTACTAAAATCTCACACATTTTAATATTCTGAATAAATTATTGTTATATGTACGTAGTCTGTAATTCCATTACTAGGAACGAGACCAGTATATTGCAAGTACATATTTGGATAAATTCATTCATTTACGGTTAGTTACGCCCTGTACATCACAGATTATGTGTTAAGGAACGGAATTTCTCTTTCTTTAATAATTGGGTACTGTACGACATGCTCTCGAATCAGCATTTTCTCTCGACAAATAATCCATCACGTGATGTTGTATAACTGGCACATACTTTTGGATCATCTTACTTGAATGAAATACAGCTATGTAAACGGAAGAGCAGTGGCGTGTTACATGTGGAAAACTTTCTCCCTCTTATGTTCACGAACGTCCGTCTTGGCATTTTCAGGTAGATTTCATGGAAATACTAGATATTGCTGATGTCACCACGGCGTCCAAAGATATTGGTATATCTTCGCCAATTATGGTCCCCAGAACCCGAAAATATTTTTGGTGCGATGAAACTTTATATATATATATATATATATATATATATATATTATATATATATATACATATATATATATATTTTATAAATATATATATATATTTATACATAAAGTTCGCAACATATGGAAGTTTCTTTTATTAATACATATAATGAAAATTTGACTTCTATACTTGAAGAACAAATTACTTGAAAACGCTGTAAGAGTAGAAGACTGTACTGATTGAACTTCAGAGTGACTATTATTGCTTCTCTTCAACTCTTCATCTAACAATTTTCCTTTGACGAAGTCGAGACTGAGTTTATCATTCACAGTCTCAAGAGCAGTAACTAACACTTCATATTCCTTTGGCAAAGTTAGAAACCGATGGCAGATTATATCCAATTTTTCCATTTTCGCACCAGCAGCCTTCAATTCTCGTATGATCTTGTCGAACGTGAGAAAATGATCCTGAAGAGAGTTTCCATAGACTTCAATGTTAACAACTTCTTTCTCAGATATATTTGATTGGTAATGCCTCTACGTTCAAATGTTGTCTGCAATGTTGACCAGATTTTCCATAAGGATATCTTATCTTTGACATATTCAAGATGACTGTCAGATATACGTTGTATTATGAGCGACTTGCATTTTCGTTCGTTGGCTTTCAGCTTATTTTTCTTCTCTTCGTCAGATTCTGTATCAATTTTCTCCCACCATGATTCATTCAGACATTCTAGGAGATCTTTTTCTTCTAAAAGAACTTTCATCATATTTCCAATTGTCATAATTCAATCCATCGAACAGTGGTATTCTATACTCGTTATCTGGGCCCATAACCTTTTGAATTATGATTTATTTCCTTTTAATATAGATATTTGACGTTAATCAATTTTTTTTTATTAGTGCCCCTTTTTACCCATTTAAAGCACGCCCCAGCGTGTTTAAATCGAACTTTAAAAAACGCGCGTTTTTTAAAGTAACCATGGCAACATCAACAAATCGAGAAACGTGAAGTCTAAATGACAAATTTTTGATTATTGATCTGACAGGAGTACCTTGTAACGTCAAATAAAATATTACTAACAACTCGTTCATTTATATGTGATACCTCTTGCTCCTCCATCCATTTGATGAACTTTTCATATTCTTCTTTATATATATCACTGGACTTTCGCGGCATTAACCGCGATTCTGCCTCACTATTCAAAAAATCGATATTAGAATACCTCATTTTTGAGCTCTGGTGACAACAAATATTGATCTTTGATAACAAATTGCAAATGAATATCTGTTTTTCTCATTTCCATGACAACGAAAGGTATACTGATGTCACATCACGAATTCAACCATTTTGCATTATTAGTTCTTATTTCAATTTTTTGTAGTAATAATACCAGTATATATGATTTCAAAGTGCACCAATAAAAAAAATAGCGTAAAGTATTCGTGGATAACTGGTCTTAAAAACACTTGCTCTGTTTTAAAGCCCTTTTTATCCACTTCAATATACTATTTCATACACCAAATTGTTATTTTTATTTATGAAAATATATACATTCCCATGTAAACGATTTAAACAAAAATGAACAAAACTGACGAAACAATATTATTATTTCAACAAAAACTAGATGAACTTTGCAACAACAAACACGAATTTCTGGAGGTGATTTTTTTTTCTGGTTACAAGCCAATGTGGGTATTTTCTTGGCAAGATATGACATTGCAGTCTTGTTATCATCAAAATTATGAAATTTGAATCATGTTTCATCGGTAGAGCGAAAAATTCGAAAAATTAAAAAAAATTGAAAAAAGTCGAAGTGACAGTACAGTCTAAATTTGGAGCAAAGGTATAAAATTGGAAACTGAGCAACTTTTTTTTGCATTTTTCGAAATTTCTAAAAAAAACTGATTTTTTTAGGATTTTCGAAAAAAATGCCAAATTTGACAAGTTTAGAGTAGCACATGACAAAAGGAAAGAGGCTGTTTTCACTCATTTTTCAAGCACAAACCAACTGCGAAGTTAAATTTTCATTATATCTATTGATAAGAGAAACTTCCATATGTTGCGAACTTTATGTATATATATATATATATATATATATATATATATATATATATATATATATATATATATATATATATATAATATATATATATATATTCAATCAGTACAGTCTTCTACTCCTACAGCGTTTTCAAGTAATTTGTTCTTCAAGTATAGATGTAAGCATTGCAAAAGAATTGGGTATGAAGAAAAGGAATGTTTTTTCAAGAAAAAGGAAGCTGAAGCAAGTTCATCCAATTTCCGTAGAACGAACACAAGAAAACATAAACCAAATCATAGACGAGCGGACATGGCTGTAATTGAATCAGACGACGAAACTGATTCACCTGTATCATTCGCCGCTTTCAATCAGCCATCCGCACTCATTCAGCTGAGCCCAAATCTATTCGATGGTACTTGGATTCTGGTTCAACCGAACATCTGGTCAACAAAGAAGAATATTTCTCCTCAGTGACAGATTTAAAAAATCCAATTAGAATTTCAGTTGCAAAATCAGGCCAAAATCTGCAAGCTAGGAAAATTGGAACAATAGTAGCATTTGCCATGATGAACGGGATAAAGAAATTTTATAATATAAAAAATGTTCTTTCCGTTCCACACTTGGAAATAAATTTGCTCTCCGTGCGAAAAATTGAAATGGCTGGAAAAAAAATTGTTTTTAAAAAAGCTTGTATATCATTAAAAATAATGAAGTGGTTTCAGTAGCCAAAAGAATTGATAGATTATATGAATTGGTTTTATGGCAAGAATGGAATGAGAGTTATTATTATTCATTAAATAATATATCTTCAAATATGGAACTGTGGCACAAACGTTTCGGACATATCGGAAAAACATATTTGCTGAAGTTGTTCAATGAAAATATGGTTGACGGAATGAATTTAATACCAGAAGGAAACCCCAAAATATGTGAGACTTGTGTAGAGGGAAAACGGTCAAAATCGCCCCATAGAAAGGAAAGAAAAAAACCAGTAGACACCTGGAATTAATTCACAGTGATGTATGTGGTCCAGTTAGTTTTCAAGAAAGATAAGTCTCGGCCGACATTGATAGGTTATTCGGACTCGGATTGGGCAAGTCATTAGATAGATAGGAAGTCTACTACTGGATATGTGTTCAAAGTACATGGTTGCACAGTATCGTGAGTGACAAAAAAAACAACCAACTATAGCCCTATCATCGACCGAGGCCGAATATATGGCTCTCACTGCTGCTACCTGTGAAGCTATATGGTTGCAAAATATCATAGAAGATATGAATTTTCCCGTTCCGAGACCAACAGTCATTTTCGAAGATAATCAAGGTGCTATTCAGATAGTCAAAAATCCGGAACATCATAAGCGGACGAAGCACATAGATATCAAACATCACTTTATCAGATATGCTATAGGACAAGAACTGATAGAACTGATTTCCACCGATGATCAACAAGCAGATATTCTAACAAAAGGATTGCCAGGTCCTGCTTTCCAAAAACAAAGACAACGACTTGGACTTCTGAATCCCGAACCATATAATTATGGAGGGGTGTTGAAATAATAATATTGTTTCCGTCAGTTTTGTTCATTTTTGTTCATTTTCGTTTACATGGAAATGTATATATTTTCATAAATAAAAATAACAATTTGGTGTATGGAAATTATATTTTGATCAACGTCAAATATTATATATATTAAAAGGAAATAAATCATAATTCAAAAGTTTTTCATTTCATTATGAAACTGATTCGGATTTTCAATGTATGGACGTTTTTTTTTCCAGGTGACCATTTTTTTCCCCTTTTTCTTTATTGATAACTCTTACATCCATATACAAAAATATACATATAATCTATACATGACAATTGGAATTGACATAGCAATCTTAATTACTTAACACTATTTTTTCTACGCTAAACATGAACGGAAAAATTAATGTCAGTAATCGAATAAACGAATTTTTCTTCATTATTATTACACTCGTATTTCTTTTTTTAACAGATTTGTATCCCGTTAGCTGCAGATGAGTTCGAAATATTTTGATGTCGTTCACACCCAACAGTGTGACTGTTGTATGTAAACTGTTAGATGTAATTTTCGCGCAAATAATAATTTTTCGCAATATTTTTTGAATTAATTTCATAAATCTCATATTCTTTATTTTCAACATTATATGTGTAAAAAACATTGAACCAAAATAACTATAATCAAATTCACAACAAAACATCTCAATACTCTTAATCACAGACTTTGTGGCATTTTTATTAAATAGGAGATTTATGTTAGCACAACACTCCCGAATGGTATTCTCTAAATCTTCTTCGTTTGCAAATGGTCTGTGCTTATACACTTTTTGTTTCAGATAACCCCATAGAAAAAAGTCCATGGGAGATAAGTCTGTTAATCTTGGTGGCCAATAATCTTCCCAATCTCGTTCTATCACTTTTCCCCTAAACATCTGACTGAGACATTGCTTTACTTCTACCGTTTGGTGGATCGGTGCCCCGTCAAGCTGATACCACAAATTTCGTCAAACACTCAGATGCAGATTATCCAAAACTTCAGACAACTGATTCATAATTAAATTTCTGTACATGTCTGCGTTCAAATTTGCTCTATAAAATATGGTCCGATTATTTGGTTATGTAATAAACCACACCACACATTTGTCTTGAATGAATATTGGTCACGGCATTCTATTACAAAATTTGGATTATTGTTGGACCACCAGCGACAATTTTGGGAACTAACTGTTCCGTTCGACGTGAAAGTTGACTCGCCTGTCCATAAAATCCTGTAGGGAAATGTGATATAATTTTTTCTCTCACCTTGGAACCAAAATGAAAATCCTACTCGAATATCGAAATCTCTTTCTTTAAGAGTGTGTATGAACTTTGGCTTATAGGGATGGAAATAATTTTTGTGCCAAATTCTTCTCACAGTTTCTCTGCCAACCCCTGTATTTTCACTAATACTCCTAATATTAATTTTTCCGTTTTCAACAACGCTCAAACAAACATTGAGTTGTTCTTCTTCATTATAACTTATTGGATTATGTTGTTTCTTGAAACGATTGTCCACAGAGCCAGTTTCTTTGAATGTTTTCAATATCCTTTCCACGGTACTAAAGTGAATATTTCTGCCTGGATGCCGGTGATTGAAAATACAAGCAACATCTCGATATGGCACATTGTCACCACATGAAAGAACGATTTCCACTTTGTCTTGTGAATTAAAAATGTACGAAAATCTGTACACAAAACAACTCAATTTATTAAACGCAATAATTTGACTTCCATTACAGTTTTGAAACCAATCATTCAACCCCATTTCGATTACTGTGCTACTTTACTATCACAACTTGATGCAAATTGTTTGTCTGCATTGCAAAAATTACAGGACAGAGGCATGCGCCTAATTTTAAGATGTAATAGATATACGCCAACTACAACAATGTTGGAAGTTCTGGATTGGCTTTCTGTGAAAGACCGTCTGTTCTATCTTACCATGGCATTCATCTTCAAAATACTGTCTGGTAATGCACTCTCATATTTTGATCAATTTATTGTTTTCCATCACCAAATTCATAATTACCCCAAGAGGGGGAATACTAATTTATATGTACCACGTTTGAACTATACACGATCCATGAACTCCTCATTCCATAGAGGACTATTGGACTACAATAATCTCCCCCTTGAGATAAAACAAACTGAATCTATTATGACATTCAAAAAAGGACTTACTAGTCATTTGAAGATACAACATCCATATTAACATTGATATTATAATATCATATATATATCTAGTATTTGTAATTAATATTGTTATTTTTTTTCTATTCTCTGAATGCTTGGATAATTCCGAGCATACACATTTTATTGCTATGAAGTTGGACTGTGACTCTGTCCATCCAATTTTAAAAATGTTTTTGTATATTAGGATGCCTATTTGAAATGAAGATGATTATTATTATATAATTAACGGGTCCTAATTTCGGGCTCTCAAAATCCCTAGGCAAAACCCCAACAATTTTTCTAGCAGAAAGCCATGCATAGAAATTTACGCCTACGAATGCTTTGAAAGAGGCTTCAGGGGGGCAAAGATCTATATCCTATCAGACAGCCAAGCAGCACTAAAAGCTCTAAAGTCACACACTTGTGGGTCTAGACTGACTTGGGACTGCAAACTCTCCCTAAGACAACAGGCTATGAACAATCACGTTACTCTGATGTGGGTGCCAGGTCACAAGGAAATCAAAGGCAATGAAGAAGCGGACAGCCTTGCCAAGGAAGGCACAAGCACTCAATTTTCTGGCCCGGAACCCTTTTGTGGTCTTTCTAAAGCCCTCATCAACGAAAAGTTTCGGCTCTGGGAAGCTGACCTGATTAAAACCCACTGGAATAAGTTTCCAGGGCAAAGACAAGCGAAAAGGCTTTTGAGCCCATCGCCAAAGAAAGCTGAACAGCTTCTCGAGTTGGCCAAAAAAGACTTGAAACTGGTAACGGGAGGTATCACCTCAAAAAAATGGATAGATTAGACAGTGAACTGTGCCGTTACTGCGAGAACTTCGCTGAAACTGCAGAATACCTGCTTCAGGAGATCAGGAAGCTAGATCTGAACTTTTTACGTTATATCCAGGCGCGGTTTTCGCAGTGTTCAAACAAAAGCATTTCTTTGCGATTTTTTTTTTATTACTTCGAATAAAATTCAACCACTTTTCTCATTGTTCTGGACATTGTGGTATTTTGTCCAGAAATTAGTAATCACGCCTATTCTTTTTGTTTTTACACGCTTCGCAGAATGCCTACTTTGGATACTGAAAAGAGTCCGAAAAATTCCACTTTAGCGGACTTGTACTTAAAATCGTCAAAGCAACCCTTTAGCGCACTCTCTTATTCATTCAGGAATTTTATTATTGATATCCTAAATACATTTCAGAAGACGCAATGAACCATATTTGAAACATTATTTGAAATTTTTCGTTTTTTTCCAAATATTCGTCTGGAATACTTATTTCAGGAACAATAAAACCTAATATTCCAAGTATTTGACAAACGTGTCAATGATGAACAATAGCCTGCTACATTTTTGCACAGCTTCCTCACATTACTGTATGGATGGTAATCGAAAATGTAATGCAAGAGTTCTTTTGACTTACCAACGATTCTGACGGAGTAATTATGGAAATAAAAAAAAATAAATTATAACTATTACAAAAAAAATTGTACGAAACCAGTATGCAAATGGCTTTAGTGGACATCATCTTCTTACAACAATATTCTGATTCGTCCGCTCAAGCCTCATATTGAAGTTACTTTAGCTAATGTTACTTACGGTTTATTATGATAATGGTCGTCAAATACCTAAAGTTAATTGTTTGTTTTATTTTCTCTTAAAATGTATTCTTTGCCAAATCGTCACTTCTGTTCAATATTCTTCTTATTTCCAGGGCATCCTATTGAACTGAATACGAAAATTGTAAGCGTGTGCGGCCTTCTGGGGTTTTCTATTGATTTGAGAATTTGATCATGGCGAATGTTACATGACATGTTCCTAAGATGACTAAAAATCTGGTGCATCCACTTATATAGTTATTTTAATCCCAATTGGAACGGCAATAAAAATAAGAGCACTACGAGGAGTGTTCATATGCACTGCCCGGCAAATGGAAAATGTATATACTACCAGTGTCTTTACTTTCAAAGCGTTCCTGGTACAATCATATAAAAGTTCTGTCGTGTGGAAGAGAATTCCTTCTCGAAACTTTTTATGGCGGTCCAATTGGGATTAGAAATACTATACCTATAAAAGTTTGCGATAAACTCGTCGACATTTTTAATGAGAAATTACTACAGTTTCAGATGGAGCTCAACGTCGATTCTACTCAACTCAGTAAACTGTGATCATGGTGTAATTACTTATAATGTGGATTCTACGTTTCTTTTCATAATTCTGTACTTTGTTTCCTTTGTACGACCTACAAAATTAACCGAGAACAATTTCAAACAAAGTGACAGGAAATAATTTCATACAAAAAATATTTTTTTGACATTGAGCAAAAAAAACATAGTTCTGAACAGTACCATCTACTACAGAAATAAAGTTCTGGTAATCCAAAGATAGTGTCTCCTCAAAATTCTAAACAATATCGAATTGATCTGTCGATGTAACTTGAAAGGGAGTTAAAAAGTTGATTATTTTGGGTTGCAGACGTATGTATTTTCACATCAAATTATTACAGTCAATATACATTAATTGTATCTCCTGGTTAAGATCAAGAGCTAAATACAGTGATTTAACTATATGAGTTGATATAAGTAATTATGTTTTTTTTTTTCAATTGGGGTTGAAATAAATTTTGGAAAAAAGTATTGAGGCTTATTAGGGTTTGATTTCTTCCTCGATTCTCTGAGTTGAAAGTTAATGAGTTCATTGATAATCTTTTGTTGATCTGGAATTATTACCGTTGATTTAATCAAATTTCTCAATCATTTGAGTGATATCCACAATGACATAGAACTGATTGAAATATGAACTTTGGAGAACGAGGATACTAGTTCTGAAAATGTGGGATTTGGTTCAAAAAAAGTCTGCGATAAAATAAGAAAAATGAATCTACCAGTCCTAAACTGCCCTACATTGAAGGTTCGGAATGAGAACTTCTGGTTATTCACGTTTGTTTTCTTGTGTATCAATAATGAGCGGTAGTTTTCAACTTCACAGTTAATTCAGTAATAACAACTTTCTTCATGAATGATACATCCACCGATTTGTCTTTTGTGCTGTGTCTTTGCTATGACGTTTTCACAATATTTTTTGGAATACTTCTATAATAAACCTCAAGAAATCTATTCAAGATCCCTAAAAATGTATGTAGTTGAATTTGAAATGATCAAACTAAAACCTGTCTTTGTATGAGGAATATCCCAAACCGATTTTTTTCTCATGGTAATGAGTGATGGCAAATCCGAATGATTACTATATCTCTACTTATAAAGTTACTCTCAAGCAAAAGTAACGTGCTTTTGGGAATTTGATGAAAAGTTGAGTTGTACCTGTAGATTTTATCATTCTAACAAAAGCTTGACATTGAGCTTTTTTATTTTTAGTCTACTCGACAAGTTGAAAATGGTCTAAAATAGAGATACTGCTCTTAAAATTATGTGTGATGACTCATTGGATCCAAAATAACGCCTAGAAAAATGTGCCGAAAGCGTGTATTAGCACATAAAAAATTGCAAAAGTTATAAACAATTAAGGATGAAAAAAAAATGGCGTTTCGTTTTTGCTAATATTTCATGAAATATTGATATTTGAGAAATTTCAAATAAAGATTCTGAAAGAGGAGGAAATTTCCAATAAAAAACTCTGGGCTCCCGGAACTATCTCCATTATTTATAATTTTAATTTAACGCTGAAAATGGGTCTCCGAGCGACATTTTTAGGTTGCGCGCGCGGCGTCAAAAGCGAGTACGACACATTAATTAATTTATTTAAAGTATAAAATATGTTTTTTTAAATTTGAAAAAATCATGGTGTATTCGGAACACTATGAATAATTTATTCCCGTTAGAAATTTTACTTAAGGTTGATTTTTCAACAAGTTGAACGATTGTTAACTAACAAAATTTTCTCGAACTTCTGTGTTAATTGTAAATGAAAAAAAATGTTTAAATAATTGTCGCAAAAATGTTCGCTTCGTAGAGCCTCTCTTATAAATATACTCAACAAGATCAGGCCATAAAAGTTAAAAACATATTCATACTTTGTTTATAATAATTTTTGTACTTGAACAAAAACAAATAAATCTAAGTAATGTTGAACAAAAATTTTATCTCACAATCATCATATTATCGTTTTTTTATTAATACAAGATATAAATTGATATGCAAAAATAAAATTTCCCGCCATTTGTTGATAAATTTTTTATAAACAAATTGATTATTTCAATATTTTTTAAAATTTTTTTTCCACAACTTCATTATATTACAAATATTATGATTTTTGAAGAACAAACTTTTTCTAAATAACAATTTTTAATTGTTTATAATCGTTTTTATTTATATTTCTATTGTTTAAATAATTGGTTGGGGAATTTTTTTTTTTCTAAAAATCATAATTGGCAGTCCTCCATGAAGTAACAGAAAAACAATTTTTTTTATCAACAATTCCATTGTTTATTAACTTACCAATTTGTTATAAATGAATTTTTAACTTCCAAAATTTACAAAAACAACCATATATAACAAAGTATAGAAAAAAATATTCTAATTTTTTATTGTACTTTGGGAATTGGAATTGGGAAAAATTGGGAATTTTTTTTTTCTATACTTCAATGTATATGGTTGTTTTTGTTGATTTTGAAAGAAATAAATTGAATTTTTTTTATTATAAATTTTAAGGAAAAAAAAATTCTCAACTAATTATTTAAATAATAAAAATATAAAAAAACGATTATAAACAATTAAAAATTGTTATTAAGGAAATCTTTTTTTCAAAAATCATAATATTTGTAATATAATGAAGTTGTGGAAAAAATTTATTCAAATTCAAATGGAAATAATCAATTTGTTTATAAAAAATTGATCAACAAAGGGGGAATTTTTTTTTCAAATCAATTTATATCTTGTATAAAAAAAACGATAATATGATGATTAAGAAAATAATATTTTTTTTCAACAACATTACTTGTATTTTTTAATTTTTGTTCAAGTACAAAAATTATTATAAACAAAGTATGAATATTTTTTCAACTTTTATGGCGTAATCTTGTTAAGTATGTATATAAGAGAGGCTCTACGAAGCGAAAAATTTTTACGACAATTATTTAAAAAAAAAAAATTATTTACAATTAAGACAGAAGTTCGAGAAAATTTTGTTGGTTAACAATCGTTTAACTTGTTGAAAAATAAACTTTTAAAATTTGGGCAAAATTAAATTTTTTTTTATTTAAATATTAAATAAATTAATTAATGTGTCGTACTCGCTTTTGACGCCGCGCGCGCAACCTAAATATGTCGCTCGGAGACCCATTTTCAGCGTTATATTAAAATTATAAATAATGGAGATAGAGTTCCGGGAGCTAGGAGTTTTTTATTGGAAATATCCTCCTCTTTTAGAATTTTCTTTTGAAATTTCTTAAATATTGATAGTTTATGATATATTGGCAAAAAACGAAATGCCATTTTTTTTTATCTTCAATTGTTTATAACTTTTGCAATTTTTAATGTGCTAATACACGCTTTTGGCACATTTTTCTATGCGTTATTCTGGATCCAATGAGCTATCACACATAATTTTAAGAGCAGTATCTCTATTTTAGACCATTTTCAACTTGTCGAGTAGACTATTTCTTCATGTATTTGAAAAATGGCCAATAATATACTGAATTTCTTGACCATTCCGTTGTCTCCAAAAACTTTTGTTTAACTCAACCAACATGGTATATCGAATTGTTATTGAGATAATAACAATGTGCAATTGAATTTGCACACCCCTGTATTACTCTTCACTCACGTTTCAACTAGATTAAACAATGAGATACATATATTGTGAGAATCGCAGTAAAAAATAATTTCTTCCTTGGAATAAAAATATATAGTTTTGTGTGATCCACCCAGCGTAAAACTTATAGAAGGAACATACACCCAATATGTTATAAATGAGCGATGTTCGCTGAATTGAAGAATCTACATGCATAACATATTTTTCTTTCCCAAATTCAAGTATTATTTATATACTCACCCTAAATCATCAAATATTAAACTCATCCTAGGAGATTGGTGGTCTCTGTCACCGAATATTGCTGGATAATTCGATCTGACGGAGAAGTAATTTTCTATGGCACTCTTAGTCTTATCGTGAACCCAGTAACACGCGTGCAGGAATAAATAGAGGTATTGGTCTGAAATTTCTGGGAGATGTGGTTGGGAACTCATCCTGTAAATAAAAGTAGAAATAAGAATTCCATCTGCGAAGTAATGAGCTATTGATATGTTCGCTAGGAAGAAAAACTGAAATAATTTCAAGAATGCTCGACAATAATGCTGAAATCTGGAATTGCAACTTGTACATTATATAAGGTAAATATTTCTTTCGTATCCCTCGTGCCCCTTCAGAACGCTGCTGCAACACTAGACAGAGCAAATGATCACAGTTGTAGAAGCTCTAAGATAAAAAAAAATATTTCTTCCAGCCACCCGCCATAAAGATATTTTTGTGTACTCGAGAAGAACAGATTGTATACTAACATAGTAGTGTGCGTTGGGTTTTATTATTATTTATTCAATAATAAAAAAATTGTTAATGTTATTGGGTGGATTATTTTTTCCCAATTATAATTTTTGTGTGTTCTTCAATGTTTTTTTCAGGTATTATTGGAATAATTTCAATTGGATTAGAGAGAATACATATTCAAGAGAAAAACTATTTTTTGTAAAAAAAAAACATATTATTCCTTCGATTTCAATGGTGATTTTGTAAAATGATTGGCTAATAACATAATATTTTTTGTAAAATCATTTCCAATTATTATTCATTTGAATAACTCAAACAACAACGGAGTAAAGTGAATATTACAAGCTTTTATTTAGTTTCACCTGTCCCGATGTGTCTAATCAAATCTTACAAGTTGAATTTGACCCACTTCTAATTGTCCTATCAACGTGAAATTTGGCAGGTGCTCCCATGACAACGCAATATGAAATTTTTTTAGAGGAAAAAACAAAATGGCGACTCAAAGATGGCGGACAAGTTTTGTGTTTTTGGTCCGATTCGATTCCAAATTGGTATTTGGGGGGTTTCGTGGTTGGATTTTATGAATTTTTTGTCAAAATTCATGAAATCAAAATGGCAGCTCCAAGATGGCCGACGATCTCTGTGATTATGGTCCGATTCTATTCAAAATTGGTATGTGGAGGTTTTCGGAGTCGGAGATTATGAATTTTTTGTAAATTCAAGATTAAAGACAAATTTTGTAATTATGGTCTGATTCTATTCAAAATTAGTATGTAGGGGTTTTTGGGGTCAGACTATGAATTTATTGTCAAAATTCGTGAATTCAAGATGGCGGCTCGAAGATGGGGACGAGTTTTGTGATTATGAACCGTTTCTATTCAAAATTGGTATGTCGGGGATTCTGCAGTCGAAGATTATGAATTTTGTTAAAGATTATTGATTTTCTGTCGAAATTATTAAATTGAAGATGGGAACTCCAGGATGGCGGACAAGTTAATCTTTAGATGAACTAGAAAGCCCTGATAATAACGATGCTTTAACAAAAATGCATAGATTAAGACGTATTTACTAAAAAGCACAAAATAAAATAATTAATAAAAAACCTTTTCAAAGGCAAGCTTTCATTCAAATGCGCTAAAAAGTGGAAAATAATTGCCTTGGATGTGTGACGTAGGTTATTCCGAGAGTTGTAGATTCAAAAGCTTGTCGCTTTTGTAGTCCAACTGAAAATTCTGCGCGAGAAGCTCTTGAATCTATAACTCATGGAATAACCTACGTCACACATCCAAAGCAATAATTTTTCACTTTTTACCGCACTTGAATGAAAGCTTGTCTTTAAAAAGGTTTTTTATTAATTATTTATTTGTCAATTATACGAAAATAGTAATCCATACTCGAAGTGGAAGATCAAGCTTTAGAAGGTGATAGACACAAAGTCGTCTCCACAAACGTATATTACTTGTTGCAGGTCCACACATTTGATTGAAGACATGTTTCGGAAGTATATACTTTCAACTTCAGTTTGGTAATACAATTATTAGAGAAAAAATATTCCACAAATTTTCTAATTTTTCTAATAGTTTGCTGTGACTCACTGTAACGAATGCTTTGAAGAGATCGACAGAAATACTCATTGTTGGAGTTTTTTTATCTAGAAAGTTATATATGTACGATGTTAAAGCTTGTATCGCATCTTCTGTCGATCTCTCCTTTCTGAGAACATACTGCCTTTCAGAAATCAACTTGTACTTATCTGTCCCATTTTCAAAACTATTTCCTCCATTTTGGCTAAATTCGAAATCAACTTTCAATTGCCTCTAATTAACCATTTCCGTTTTGTTTCCATTCTTAAAGAGTGGCTTAATTATACCAAATTTAAAGACTTTTGGAAAGCACCCGGTTTCAATACATTTGTTGATTAGGAGTGTGAACGGACTTGGGATTTCATCTGCAACCATTTTTATTTTTGACCGAATACTATCAAGACCTGGAGATTTTTCAGGTTTGAGCTCCATAATAATATCACGTACTTATGTTTCATCGGTTTCGGTAATAAAGTTTTCGTTCCACATTATGATAATTTTCGGGTTCAGTGATTTCATTTGCATATATCTAAACAATAGTTGAATAATATTCATTGAAGAAATTACATATTTCACCAAAATTTTCCGATTCTATACCGTTTATCAATTTGGTGTTGCAGGTTTGGATCTATTGCATAATTCATCAATACATTCCCAGAGTGCATTGAAACAATTATTACTCTCATCACTGATTTTTGTGAATATTTTCTCTTTGCATTTATTAACTGTCTACCTAATTTATTTTTCAGTCTGCGGTATTATTTTCTCAATGTATCATTATCGGACTGTTTCAATAAATTTTAAATGATACATATTGTCCCACATTTGAATCTAATGTCAATGCAACTGTGAAATGGTCTCTTATACTTGTTTTAGAAATATATGATTTGATCTTGATATTACGCCATGCTTTCAAGCATGTACCACTACTTGGTCTAGTACAATGGTTAATATGAGAGATGAAACCTTCCGTGTTGAGTATATTCTTATACTATTCGATGCTTTCGAAGTTAATGGTTAATGCAACAAATCTCGCACACTCCACAAAGTAGAACCCACAAACCTTATATCGACAAAAATCTCTTAAGAATTGCCATGCAATAATGCAATAAAATATAGGGTGTGGCATTTGGAAAAGTCGAGTTATTGCAATTTGTAACTTATCATTTTCAAAAATTCGTAGTGGGCGATGGAACATCGACTCCAAGTCCAAACGTGCGCTGAAGCCTAAGGAATCGACTGGAAAAAAGTTGGTCAAGTTATCTTGAATGGTTCTAAAGTTATGAATTTTTCTGTGGGTCTACGCACGACGCTATTTTGACACATAAATTGACATAAGTCAAAAACTACTGCAGATAAGTCTAAAAAACCTGGGTGCGTTATATCGACAATTTAGTGGAAAATCCAAAAATGTGACAAAAATGGGGGGTTGCCGTTTTGAAAAACTGAAGTCAGTTGTGTATCTTATTTTGAAACATTTTGTATATAAATAGAAATATTCTTGGAATGTGCCTCATTATCTGACTAATGTTATGGAGCTTGAACGCACCCCTGGATCACCCTGTATATATGGGATCTAACAAAATTTGTAGACAAACTGGAGGACTTATTTTCCAATATGGACCAAAGTTCAAAGATGGACCAATACAAGTCAGTCTAGTAGTTTCAAATTGGCGAGTGTTGAAAGGTTGAAAAATCCCAATTTTTCATTTTCATATGAAAATTAATCAATATTGAAAAACTATATGCCGTTTGCTAGAGCTTCCAGAGCTCTATAACTTTCATCCGGAAAGTTTTTCTCTAAGCTGTACACACGAACAGAAACTCGCTTTGAATTACCATTTTCAACGAATTTATAATTTTTGTTTGCCCTGTAATGCTTCTTTCATAAGAGGTTCTTTCTTCCATATTAATTGGATGTATTTGACAATAGTTTATCTTTCTTTGACACGCATACTCATCAGTCTTACTCTTTCTTAAATTAAATATTATAGGACAGCTGATCTATGGAAAACGAACAACCTATATATGTCATGTCAGAACGTCATCCATTTCTCAGTAATGGTTTTGATTGAACGTGCCATCGCATTTTGACATTTCTCGAATTCAAAGTTGAACTTCTTACGTACATATTAATTATTGGAACGCGGCATGCGGTAGGTGTTGACTGTTAGAAATCGTCACGTACGAAAAAAGCGTTATGTCCCCTCCATGCGACTTTCTCTCTCTCTCTCTCTCTCTCTGTGTCTGTTCCTATTATATGCGATTCCGAAGTAGAGTTACGATAGTGCCTTCGCAGCCCTCGGTTCGGAAAGCACTACTCGTTATTTGAAACCAATTATGTGTTGAATAACTCTTTTTCAACGTTCACCTTTTTCGTACAATTAAAGATTTACTTTACTCGATGCTTTTAATGAAAATGGAAAATGCAGGTTACAAGTGACAAAAATGGAATGATCAAAATACATGTCTCAGATAATTTATAACGTAAACAAAGAATAAGAACTATTATAGTTCTTTCGGCAATATTCGGTTTACAAGATAAGTCTCGGTGTAAGCTTATCTGCAAAAGATAAATCGCGGTAGGAGCTTGGTCGGCAATTTCTCTAGTCGCCATGAAGTCTAGGCGGCAAGGCCGGACTCAGGAACTGGGTGGCAGGCCGGACTCAGTTAAAATTATACATGAGCGGTGGGATACCTAAGCGAATACAAGTCGGATATTATCGTTGAGCGGTAATACGTGGAAGATATTTTTAGATGATTATATCCTTTTTGGACATAATTTCTTATGTTTTTTGTATGCCGAAGTTGGATTGATGGTTGACATTGAAGATGTGGTACGTCAATTTGATATAATATAACGAATAGTATTATCAGGAATAAAAGACCTTTTACTGTGGCGGAGTTTGGAAAAAGGACATATAGGTATAGTATTGCATGGTATAATGACAATTCAATCTGGTAGAATAGAAAACGTTAACTTTCAAAGGAAAAAATATTGATAAAAAAGAAACACAAAATGGTGGATTCGTGAGTTTGAAGGCAACATATTCTGCTACCACGATATTAATCGATTTATTGGATCGTTTGGAACCATGCAGGGAGCATAACGCTTTTTCCTTACGTGACGAAAATATACAAATATAAACAATCTGAATCTCCATATCGAATTACATTCGGAGTTGAAGAAAAAGTGTAAGGAACTTCGTTCCTGACGGTTTTTTTTAAATTTCTCAAAGTGAACTAATTTAGAGAATAAAACCCAAGTGAGTAGTGTGTACATCCAGGTGAGCTTTTATTCAATAGATCAGTAGACTTTTATATTTCCAGAACTGTTGTTTTTTTTCATAACTTTATGGAATTGAATCAAACCGAAAAGATACCAGTTTGGTTGAACGATTTCCTTTTAATTTGAGCTAGATAACATATAAAAATAACTTTTCCGACTGTCCGCGCCATCGGTATTTTAATAATACCAAATGATATTTCTCATATGTAGCCCTGTACATATGGGTGATGTTCTGAGAATATAGAATTAACTTGTCATGTGTATATGAATGGTAAAATAAATATCAAGTGTAATATAATTGGAAGGGAAATTCAGTGGACTTTCTATTCTACGAATAAATTATTTCCAGTAAAGTGCTAGTTTGTTCGCGCATCAAGGATTTCCGTGGCATATTCAGTATATTGTTTTCGAATCATATAATAAATAATTTGTACATTCTTTGTCAGAAACCAATTGGTTGAACATCTGAATATACAGTGCTTTCGTAATGTACTGAATAAATTCATTTTTTGGCAAACTATCCATTTTTGAGGAATCTCCTGCAACAGGTCGATTTTCAATCTCAATTTGCCACATTTATAGGGGAAAATTAAATATACAGGGTGATTCATGTTTGACTAATGACGTCGGCGACAATTTTTTCAAATGGAACCCCCTTTATATTAATCAATTTTTGGTATCCTCATGGAAGTTGATTGCAAAAATATATCACACATATGGTTTGTATACAGTGCGTCCGTTAAATTCAGGGCTTTCGTAAAGTAGTGGATAAAGTCGTAAAAAATTAAAGGAATAATTCGTGTAGGAGAAATGACGTCATCGGTAGTTTTTCAATGGCAACTCCATTTTTCATTACGGAATGTGAAAAGGTGATTATGAGTATGGGTGAAATGAAAATAAAATAAGAAAAACTATTTTGAGATATGAAAATACTAAATTTAATGGCAATGATAGCTCCAAACAACGATCAAATTATATGTTCAAATTGTGCACCGTTCTGAAGGTTGCCAAGACGATGAATAAATTATTTTTGAACATTTGAACAAGTCGATTATTTGATAATCGATGCTTGTTGAAGTTATTACCATTATTTTGCATTTTTCACAAGAATGCTTAGGAAGTAAGTAGGTTTTGTATAGGTGGCGCCACCCATTCTATTTATTTTTACTTGTTTGAAGTAGTTATTTTTGTATCAAGGGTGCAAAATCGGTATTTCTTTTAATAAAATATGCAAGAAATATCAACATTTTATTTCAAGAAGTTTTGAATATGTAGAATAAAATAAAATAAAAGGAACTAAATTGTGGCCGAATAAATTGTTCAAAGTGTCCACCTTCAGCGAAGATACAGGCATTCAGTCTTCTAGTCATTGAATCTCGTACCCGCTCAAACATTATTGGTGTGTTTCTTATTGTTCCACAGGCATCTACTATTCGGTTTCCTAGATCTTCCTCATTCGCTACTGGAGTTTCATGAACTAGTGACTTCGAATGTCTCCAAAAATAAAAATCTAGCCGGTTTAGATCTGGGGACCTTGGTGCCCACGCCTGGTTGGGCTCTTCTACACCCCTACCGATCCATCGATTTGAATAGACAGGAGCCCAATCATGCATAAACCACATGCGTATAAGAATTTCTCTGTAAGTTGCGCCATTCAGTCGGAACGGAAGGAAGAAAGGACCTATCAAGTAATTATCAATTATTGCCACCCATACATTTACAGAAAATTGATACTGATAAAAAAAAGAGTAAACTTAACTAAACAAAACGATGGGTAAGAATACATTAAACTTATAGCTAAGTATATATAGGTACATATAATTTGATCAGTGCACCCATTAAGACCGTCAAGGTTGAGCATGGGGTACACTGACCAGTACTGAGATTTTATATAAATATATGTATATGCTGTACATCTTTTATTCATCGTGTGTATATATATATATATATATATATATATATTGTTTTTTTTTCTAAATTTTGAAATTTTTTGTTAATGTTTTTTTTTTTTTTTTTTTTAGAATTTGAAAAAAAATTTAATGTCTTCAGCATCAAGAGTTTTTATATATCCTTTAAAGACGGTTTTTAAGAATGATGGTGAGTTTATTTTTCTTATATAGGTTTTATACATTTCTGGAAGAAAATTAAATAAATGAGGTGCTATAAATTGAAAATGTCTAGTTCCTATAGACTTTTTAGCTGGGTTTGTTTGTACAAAATCTTTCGACTTATTTCTGGTTTGGTAATGATGATCAAGTGTTTGCAAGCTAGAACGATTTTTAAATAGGTAAATTACCAAACTAAAGATATATAGTTGCCTCAAATTCATAACATTTGCTTCTTTGAACAGTGGTTGTGCTGTATTTCATATCTTTAAAATGAATAGCTTTTAAGATTTTTTTTTTGGAGTTTTTTTTTTTTATAATGTCTTTCACTAACTGCGTGCGGATTTCCCAGAGCCCAAACATGGTTGTTATGAAAGTTTGTGATAGCATTTCAAGAAAAGTTTGCCTCGTCCGTGAAGAGTACATATCTTAAAAATTGAGGATTTCCAGCCAATTTTCTCAAAAACCACTGACACATAGTAATGCGTTGTGGCAAAAGAACTTGTACCCTTTGAATATGGTATGGATAACATTGTTGATCGTGGATAATTCTCCAAGCTGTGGACTGAGTAGAATTGAGAGCTTCAGCAATTATTCTTGTACTTGTTTCTGGATTCTCCTCGAAAGCGTTCAAAACAGCTTCTTTCAATTCTGGGGTTCGGACTGCTCGTGGCCTTCCAATAATATCAGCTGCCCCCTTGAAGCTACCTGTTTCTGCCAAACGACGGTGGAGACTAGTAGGCAATACTCGATTAGGAAATCGCTCCTGGTAAAAACGTCTTGCTTCGCGCGCATTGCCATCCGCAAGGCCATAAACGAAATGCATATCGGCTAAATGAGCATTATTGTTTGAATAATCCATTTTTTCTGAATTAGTGTTTCAAAACTTACAGAAACTTCAACAAAACAACAAAACGTTCAACTGTCGCAAAATATGTAATTACCAAAACTACTCATTTAAACGTCAAATTCATTTCCTAAGCATTCTGTGAAAAATGCAAAATAATGGTAATAACTCCAACACGCATTGATCATCAAATAATCGACTTGAAATGTTCAAGTCCAAATATCTAGAAAACAGTTGCTCATAGCGACTTGTAACAAGGGTAGCTTTTTTAGATATGATAGAAAAATTGATTTCTTTACTGAAAAATGTGCTAGAAGTACGCTCAAAAAAGATATGAATCTTCAAAAAAAGAAAAAGACGTGTAGGTGGCACCCCCTACGAGTAAGAGCAATAATAACATCAGGTTCGAATTCGACACCTCAAAAAACCTCTCAATACCAAATTTCGTTTGATTAAGGTCAGTATTTCGAAAGTTATTAAAAAAAACAAAAATAAAACTTTAACACCCTGTATCTTGGAAACGAAGCGTTTCCGGACACTTATTTATTTGGACAATTCATATTAGAATATTGTGAGGAATCACCTCCTGTCAAGGTACTTTTGAATCACCCTGTATAAATACTAATTGCATATTCGTTTAACTGTAACGAATAGTTGAATGAATATGCTAATTTCCGAATTACAAGAATTAATTCAAATTGTAAGGAAGTTACGATACCATTTTTCTCTACTCAATGCATGATATAATAATGAAATAATGATCAATTTTTTGCAAAGTCCGAGAATAATAATCACTGTACTCAATTATAATCATTATCACAAATTGTCTCATTATAGGCAACAAATAGAACAATTTTCCATCACTGAATAATTCTTAATGTATGTTCAGAATTCGTTTCGGCCATCACGAAGTATCAAAATGCAAGGTTACTTGATTGGGTGTTTTGTTTAAATTAAATTTCAGGTACTTTTCTTATTCCTATCCAAATCCAATTTCGTATATAATCAAAAATTCGCTGAAAATGCATGATGATTAGAACCAGCCTGCAGTGGCAGAAATAAAATTCCATGTTCTGAAAGCTACAACGTGGTGGCTACTAGTGTAACTTTTCTACCCTGGTGCAATTTGTTATTTACAGAATTGGCCACATATTCATTAACACCAAAATTAATAACACTGTCCTTTTTCATGAGAGTGCTCGAAAACTATTGCACATGAGCAACTTTGGAGTTAGGAGATATGACATGAATATTTGAGGTAATGCTGTTTATTTGACATTTTGACCAAACAACCGTTAATCGATTAATTCTTCGATTTTATTGGTAATCGATTTCATTTCGAACTAACGATTGGATGATAGTAAATTTTATATCACTTTCAGTCAATAGATTCGTTGATTTGTTATTTGGGGCTTGTGCTAGTAGTATCTCCTCTGCGACCTTTTCAGATATATTTTGTATGCCCACGTCGAGCTCCTTCTCAGGCTAAGGAGTCTGCCTCTTCGTTGCCCTCATAACCTGAGTGTCCTGGAACCCACATAACAGTGAGTCTGTTTTGAGTGGCCAGCTCTTGTAGGGATGTCAGGCAGTCCCAAACGAGTTTTGAATTCAGTTGCGTGGAACTGATTGCTGCTATAGCAGTTTGGCTGTTGAAGTAGATGGTAATTGTGTATTTCTTGAACTCTTGCCTTAGTAACTCTTCCGCACAGTGGCGTATTGCAGCAATTTCTGCCTGAAACTCAGTAAGATTCTTGCCTACAGTTTGGGCATGTATAATCCTGCACCTTTTTCGGTTTTTGAGCTACCTGTACAGCAGGCAAATTCAATATTGATTGGAGATCCGTTTTGAAATGTTTTCCAAACTTATACTTGGGAAGCATCTCGTCCGATGGCATTCCCAAGATGGGGTCGTTTGTCTACTCTTTGTATAGCTTGTTGTAGTCCCCTCCGTGTATTATGTTTAAAGGCACCTGCCCTTTTGACAGTCTGCTGGTGGTTGACTTGGCTTTGCCAAACCAATATGGTCATTCCCCAAACAATAGAAGGCTAACTCGAACTATTAACAGATATAGTTATCAAAATGGCACCGAGAAAGATGACTGGGAAAAACTCCCATCATTCCAATTTTCCATCATTCAAAATACTCGTGAGCATATTCACAACGGAGAAGAATAATATCTCATCAAAAGAGATAACCACATATGGCATATTAATTACAGAGGGAGACAAAACTCTCAAGAACCAAACCACAGATCAAGCGAGTGCATCAATGCAGAACATTGCCCGCACTTCGAAAAACCACATAAAATGGATTCGATGAGGTGCACGGCTTTCAAGATCACCCTGAACTCAGCTACACAGCAAGAAAAAAAGAAAACTAGAGACACAAAGGCTAAAAATCCAACTCCAGAAAACGGAGATCACTAGGAGTCTTTCGAATTCACACTGAATTCTGGTTTTCTGCATATCAACCAATCGGCTTTCTGATCAGACCGATACCGTTAGTATGTTCTTCAGATATAACTTTCTGAAGGCGTTGAGCTTGGGCTAATTCCAAAATATCCTCACACATTTGCCTCTATGTTTTTGTTTTGGATTTTCTGAGTTCCTTTTTGTTCTCAGGGAAAACTGTTCTGTAGTCTTCGCAATGCCCCAGACTCTCAGCTCTATCAAAGAGTTTACTGACTTTCTTTCTAAATTTGGATAACTCTTTGTTCCTCCAAGGCATGCATCTGTTGACCGCCTTCCATTTTTGTGGGCAGCTACTTTCATATGCTCCTGTTAAAGCATTCTGGAGCTGACTGAAGGATATGTCAAGCTCCTCTCATGAGTCGATGGTTGGTCCGCCAGCTGCCTTTCGAAAAGCTCTCTGTACGCATCCCAGTTGGTCAGCTTTGGTATCCTGTATCTCCCGCAACATCTTTCTGATGACTCCAGATCGAATCTTATGTGTTGGTGATCCGAACATCGGGGAGTCATCAGATATCCGCCAGTTGTGGAAGTGGTTTGATATAAATGGATCAGGAAGGTCAGGTCAAGAACCTCTTTTCTAATCGCATTCATAGAGGTGTATTTATTACCTCTATTGACAATGTCTGTATAAGTAGCAGACAAATATTCTAGAAGGTACTCACCTCGTGCGTTGATGTTCGTGCTTTTCTATATGAGATGACTCGCTTTCGCGTCGCAGCACAGAATGAAGTGCTTGTTTCCTCTTTGACACCAACTGATGAAGCTTTGGACTTCCTCTGGTGGTTGGTGTGTAGGCAAATCCCCTGGAAAGTATTAATCACAATCTGCCCCTCGCCCCTTTCAGTTGGCACTACGACAATGGCGGTTGCCAAATCTCCAGTGATGAACTCTGGAACAATGTTGGGTGCGAGCAATATAGCTGCTCCTGGTTTTTCATGTGTGTTGCAAAAAAGTAACTCACATGATTTTATTGTAAGTCCTTGTATCCGTCTTCTATCAATCCAGGGCTCTTGAAGCAACCCTATATTGATGTTTCCTTCAATAAACCTTCTTCTGAGCATATTTTTGGCTGCCTTTTGAATGTTGGAGGTTTATTTGAAGAGCATTGAGCTTTTGGCTCATCTGGATAGGAGTGTCACCAAGATCCCGTTGTGAGACACTGCTGCCTCTCCAACGACCTTCAGTTCCGCACCCTCCCATGATTCTTGGACAGTTTTCCTCACCCTGTTTTCCTCTTGTTTTCAACCATGAGAAGCTAGGGAAATACAGTAAGCGACAGAGTCTCACATTCCGCAGGAAGACAAGTGAAACCGGCGGGCGCCAGATACCCCAGAGTTCGCATAATCGTAACTAGTCCAGTAGAGTCATGCAGTCTTCGGCTTCTGCTGTTCCACCTTGAACTTGGGGTGATTTATGTTCATATGAATTCAACATTATGACAAACAAATTTGTTCATCAATTGCTTCTATAATTCATATCAAAGCTTCGGTTTTTGAATTATTACTGCGGTAACCCAACTGCTCCATTGCCAAGAATCCTTCAAATATGAAACTATCCTGGATTTTGGTAAACATTCAAAAAAAAAACAACAAAATAATGGATTTGGTACTATTTTAACCTATAATCAAATGTATTTCAATGTCCATCGTGACTTTAGCCGAGAAAAAGTTGTTTTTTGTTGGATATTATAAAAAATTATCTAATTTTTATCGTGGATTTTCCAATTATCAGAAAAATGTTTCTATTCGATTCTCAACTGAGAATGTTTTCCTTTTCAAAGTGATTCCACATCTGATTTCATTAATCAATCAAGGAACTATTCAACACTTTCCTCAGGCATATTAAAAACATTTTGATTTTACCCCGTAAAAAATCGTTATAACCGCCGGTTGAAGCGAAAATAATAGGTAATTTAAAAAAAAAAGTTATATTGCAATATTGTATCGAGATTCATTTCCAAATCTAATTTTCGAAAAACGTGGGTCATAGCAATGGAAATGTTTTCATCAAACTCTCTGTATGTTTCTATCTTTGGAGATACGTCTTTTTCATAGAAACCACATGAGACAATTTGATATATACAAAAAATACTTTTTTGAAAAAATGCCTTCTTTGAAAGTTATTTGCAAAAATAGCAACAAATTCGACTTCGTATCTAAAGGGCACGTCTTTCTGAAACATAAAATATTTTTTTTGTAATATTAAATATCAATTTAAAAATCTGAACAAATAATGGTGTGTTTTTGACACTTGAAAGAACAAGGTCTCGTTAAAAAAAATTAAGTTTATTCTTCGACAAGTTAGGCATTTGTTAATTGGTCCTTATTTTTCGGACCTCGATTTTCATAAAAAGGGCATAAATGTCTGAATAATAGCTCTAAAAATTATTCTCTCTTTGGAGCCCTTCTTATCTATATATTCAACAAGATCACGTAAAAAATTCTAAAAGTTGTTTATTTTGTTTATTATAATTTTTTTAAATCAACAAAAAATTAAAAATTACTAAAATTTAAAAAAGAAATGTTTTCATATGTTTTGCTTTTGCTGTTTTGCATCAAACGAAGGCATTCCATAATATTCCAAAAATATTTTTCAGAACATTTGTTTATAAATTGTTTATAAACAAATTGATAGTTTAATATTTGAAAAAAAAATTAAAAATTTGTTGTCTAGAGAATATAATGATAAAAAAAATACTTTCAAAAAAAAAATCTTATTATTTATAATAGTGTTTATATTTCCATTATTTAAATAATTATTGAAGAATATATTTTTTCTTTAAAAATCATAATTGGTATTTCTCAATGAAATAACGAAAAATAAAAAATGTTTATTAAAAATGTAATTGTTTATCAAGTTAACAATTTGTTATAAACAAATTCCAGATCTCATTATATTTTTTTCTGAAACAACAAAAAATCACGAAAACAACCATATGCAACAGTGTCGAATTTTTTTTTTCTTCAATATTTTTAATAGATTTTTCCAAAATTACGGTATATAATTTTTTATAGAAATAGTTGAAAAAACATATAATGAATGGTTTTACAAAAAAACTGTATATCTTGAGTATTTATTAACAAATATGTGATTAAACACCGCTGAAGTACATGATGAACTTGACATCATTTAAATTAATCCGTGTATTTCATGTTAAAGACTGAAACCAACATTTTTTTAATAATTCAAATACTAGCCTACAAAATTGTCCTGAAGTACAAAAGTTCATAGTTTAAAATATTGTAAGAAGTAGATAACGGATTTTGTTATAAACAAATGCAAATAAACAGGAAACCATGACAAATACAAACTTGGTGAAAAGTTTATTTGAGAGATCAACTGATGCTCTATAAAATCATCCTGAATGTTGATAACTGTATCTTTAATGGGTCAAAAGCTATATACCGTAATTTTAGAAAAACTATAGAAAACGTATAAATAAAAATTTCGACACTCACTTTGTTGCATACGGTTGTTTTTTAATTTTTAGTAGTTTTAGAAAAAATATAATGAGAATTGGAATTTGTTTATAACAAACTGTTAACTTAATAAACAATTAAATTTTTAATAAATGTTTTTTTATTTTTTGTTATTTTATTAAGAAATGCCAATTATGACTTTTAAACTAATTATTTAAATGATGGAAATATAAAAAAACTATAATAAACACATTTTTTCCGATTTTTTTTAAACCATTATATTCTATAGACAACAATTGTTCATAAACAATTCATAAACAAATGTTTTTCGAATGTTATGAAATGCCTCCGTTTGATGCAAAAACAGCAATAGCAAAACATATAGATATACAAATTTTTTTAACAAATTTTTTGGAATTTTTGATTTTTTATCAACTTTAAAAAATTATAATAAACAAAAAAAAACACTTTTGAAACTTTCATATATATATACCTACCAAGATCACGTTCTTGTTAAGTATATATATCATAAGGGCTCCAACGAGCGAAAAAAATTTAGAGCTATCATTTAAACATTTATGCCGTTTTTCAATGAAAACCAAGGTCCGAAAAATGAGGACTAATTAACAAATGCCTAACTTGTTGAAAAATATAAATTCCAACGAAACCTTGTTCTTTCAAGTGTTGAAAACACACCATAAATCATTCAAATTGATATTTAATACTATAAACAAATTATTTTATGTGGTGTAGTGTCTTAAGAGCCGTCGCGCGGAACCCTTTTTTCAGTGTTTGATTGAAATTAATATGAAAATCCTTTTTAAAGACAAGCATTTATTCGAACTCGCTTGAAAGCAAAAAATAAAATTGCTTTGGATATGCGACGTAGGTTATTCCGTGAGCTATAGATTTGAGAGCTTGTCGCGCGAAGTTTTCAGTTCGAATACTAAAGCGACAAGCTTTTGAATCTATAACTCACGGAATAACCTACGTCGCACATCCAAAGCAATTTAATTTTTCACTTTTTACCGTATTTGAATGAAAGCTTGACATTAAGAAGGTCTTTTTTATTAATCATTTAATTTTGTGCTTTTTAGTAAGTACGCCTTAATCTATGTATTTTTGTTAATTCATCGTCATTATGAGTCCTTTTTCCTGTATGTTCTGAGCTATCTAGTTCTTCAATGAGAAGACCATCGTCCGCCATCCTGGAGCTGCCATCTTCAATTTCAGAATTCTGCCCAAAAATCAATAATCTTTGACCAAATTCATAATCTCCGACCCCATACACCCCGTCATACCAATTTTGAATAGAAACGCCCCATTGTCACAAAACTTGACCACCATCTTGAATTCATGCATTTTGACAATAAATTCATCCGACCACGAAAACCTCCACATACCAATTTTGAATAGAATCGGACCATAATCGCAGATATCGTCCGCAATCTTCGAGCCGCCATTTTTATTTCATGAATTTTGACAAAAAAATCATAATCTTCGACCCCGAAAATCCATACATACCAATTTGGAATAGAATCGAACCGAGATTACAAAACTCGTCGGCCATCCTAAATTTATGAATTTTGACAAAAAATTATTACAAATTTATAGTAATAATGATAATATAAATGAAAAGTATAACAATATAAAGCAAATACAAATGTAAAATAAATCAAGATGTAATAAATTCAACTTTGTGTGCCCTCTTGCTCATAGAAAAGTACGTACGCTTCTCCACTAACTAGGGATTTTGAGGATATCGGTGACACCCTTGAATCATTGTATTTGTGCCACGTGCCTGCGTATGGGTGCCTACAATAGGCCGTATAGTGTCCGGAATATGTCGTTCCACTATGATTGCACATTAGACCAGGGTCGATAATTTTTGAAAACAAAAAAAATAATAGTAGAGAATATAACAAAAATGAAAGGAAAAATAATTTACGGGCGATCTGAGGTCGGGAAGTGGAAGGGGGTGAGTTTTTAAGGGTAAAAAACGGTTTATTTCGATTTTCGGCAAAACTACAAGTCCTATGGAAAAAAGTTAGATGGCAAAGTTGTAGGTAATGAAGAGAGATCTACAACTTTTGTCGATACACTTTTCTCACATAACCTCAAAACTTATGTAAAAAAATCAAATAACCAAGTTTTGGGTTTTTTATTTTTATCTTTTACAAAAAAACTTTTTTATCTACGAAATTTGGTGAAAACTTACTTTTTATGTCTCGAACACACTGTAATTTTTTTTATTTAAAATATTTATTTTTTCACCTTATTTTGACTTAATATCGAAAAAGCACCCTAATTTTCAATCGAAAATTCTCCCGTCAAAATATCAGCTTTTTTAAAAAAGTCGGTGGGGTTTTTATTCGTTGAAATCTCTACTTTCTGATGGTATAAAGAAAATACACATTACTATGGTAAATGTTCTCAGAAAATGCAAAGAAATAACAGGTAGTAAGGCCCAGACCCTCCTACCCTCTTCCCCACTTCTCTATGAAATACCTTTTGATGGGCAAAAATTTTCCGTAGGTCTCTCAGGTATGAGTTATCTTGAAATAGCAATAAATAGGCATCCACGCATATAATTTAAAGATTCTACAACTTTCTCAAAATATTGTAGATGTGATTTGTTGAAAATATAAACAGGATGTTCATATAATCAGATGTGGAATCATCTGCGACTGAAAGATAAACTTTAGTCACTATCTTCCATCGAAAGTAGTTGTTTTCTGTTAGACATTCACAAAAAATTACTTCATTTGAATCGTGGATTTTTAAATTCACAGAAAAATATTTCTATCAATATTCAAGAGAATGTTTCCCTTTTCAAAATTGTAGATGTCTTATTAAATATTAACGTTACGTTTCTTCGCATTTTCTGAGAACATTTACCATAGTAATGTATATTTTCTATCATACCATCAGAAAGTAGAGATTTCAACGAACAAAAAGCCCACCGAGCTTTTTGAAAAAGCGGATATTTTGACGGGAGAATTTTTGATTGAAAATTAGGGTGCTTTTTCGATATTAAGTCAAAATAAGATGAAAAAATAAATGTTTTGAATCAAAAAAATTACAGTGTGTTTTTTTTTCATGTTCTGGTTCCCACGAAAAGAAATATCCTGTAATGTTCAGAGAACATCGTGGGAACCTAGGGAAGGAAGGTAGGAGTTGGTGTTCTTCTTAAATTTCTGGAGGTTGTATGCCTCGGGGAACACCTCTCTAGGCAATGAGTTCCAAAGCCTCGCTGTTCGTTGGATGAACG
Source organism: Gonioctena quinquepunctata (assembly GCA_018342105.1). NCBI lineage: Eukaryota > Metazoa > Arthropoda > Insecta > Coleoptera > Chrysomelidae > Gonioctena > Gonioctena quinquepunctata. Next base: position 71,954 of record JAFIRS010001745.1, on the reverse strand, counting down.
AGTCTTTGGAAAGTGATGTTCTGCAGGTCTCCAAAGTGACCACGAAGGGGTGTGATGACTGAACTTGACGAGTTAATCTCGAAGAGGCTGCCAAAGCAGGAACGATTGTTGATATTTCAGAAGAGCATCGCCCATGAAAATATCTATAAAATAGAGACAAATCGCCAACTTTTCTATGGTGTTCCAGACAAGTGAGCGAGTTTGTAAGCGAAGCATCACCGACGAGACGAATTGCCCTTCTTTGGACAGAATCCAATAGCCTCAGGATATGTTTAGGTGCCGCACTCCAAATATGGGAACAGTATTCCAGGACAGGTCGGATCTGTGCCTTATAGATCATAAGCAGCTGACTGGGGGTGAAATAGCTCTTGGCACGAAACAGAAAACCAAGTTTTTGGGATGCACTTTTGGCAATGGACCTCACGTGATTTTCCCAGGAAAGGTTATTGCTGATAGTAATACCAAGCATCGATATGGATGGCTTCAGTGCTATGGTTACTCCTGACAAAGTTATGTTAGGCACAGTGAGATCGGCTTTTCTAGAGAAAAGACATGCTTGTGTTTTGTTTGCATTGAATTCTACCAAGTTATTAGATCCCCATTCGAGAATTGTTGCTAAGTCCATATTTATATTATTAACATTTCTTCCTCGTTCATTTCTGGTTTCACGGGCTGATATAGGGGCCCTGGAAGAGAAAGCGGTATGGAGGGTACTATCATCGGCAAAGCTGTGTACTGGACATGAAGTTGCTTTCAACAGGTCGTTGATGTGAAGTAGAAATAGTGTTGGTGCGAGAATGGATCCTTGCGGAACACCAGCATTTATGAGTAGAGTGTCAGATGAAACTCCATCGACCTGTTTGAGAGAAAACTAGCAAGCAGAGAACACAGCTGAGGGGGCAAGCCATAAGACGGAAGCTTGGCGAGGAGTCCCTGGTGCCAAACTTGATCGAACGCCTTGGAGATATCTAATGCCACAGCTAAAGTTTCTCCATACTTTTCAATAGATAGCTGCCCGATCAATGTTTGGCTTTTTCCATGACCTTTGAAATAATAGATAGCAGTACGATAGGTCTGTAGTTGCTAGGTAGGGCCATTTTGCCTTTTTTAGGGACTGGCTGTACTCTTGCAATTTTCCAATTGGACGGAAATACCCCCAAATTGTAAGAGTGGTTGAACAACTTGCAAAGAACAGGTGTTAGTTCGGGGGCACATTTCTTGAGAACAATCGGCGGGATTCCGTCAGATCCACAGGCTTTGTTGGTGTTGAGACCCAGCAAAATCTTTCTGATAGTACGTTGGCGAAAGGTGATCTCGGGCATGTGACTGTCAATAGGTGTAATGTTCGGGGTTGTTTTCCGATGAATCCAGAGTGGAATTTCCAGCAAATAGGTGCGCAAAGATATTGGCTTTTTCCTGAGCAGTCGTTGCTAGTGTTCCATCTTCTTTGGTTAGAGGAGGAAATGAGCTGGAAGTGAAGTTTCTTCCCACAGCTTTGGCGAAAGACCAAAATGAACGGGATCCGTTAGGACATTCAGCAAGTTTTGATCTTATTTTGGCATTGTGGGCATCTTTTGAGCATTCTATTGTCTCTTTGCATATGCCTCTAGCCTTGATATATGCTGCTCTGGTCTCAGGGCCCGGATTTTCTAGCCATCGATGGTATGCTGCCTGTTTGGAAGCCACACCTCTAGAGCAGTTTCTGTTAAACCAGGTCTTATCGGATGATGTTCTTCTTTCGGTATTCGGTATGTAAGTTTGCATCCCCAACATGATGATTTCAGAAATTGTCTCAGCACATCGTGTTGGATCTACTGAAGAGAAACAAACTCTCTTCCATGGAAACGCTGAGAAAAAACATACGAAGACCTTCCCAGTCGGCCGAATTGTAATGCCACATGAGACGGGGTGGTATTGTGCAGCTCGATGGTAAATGGAAAGCGCATGTTGTGGAGCTGAGGGTTTGGTCAGCGTTTCCAAGTGGGCACAAACTTCTATTCTATACGGGTCAGGATTGGTGGTGAGGAAAAGATCTAGTGTATTGGCAGACTGGTTGTTGACATCAGGGATGCGGGTTGGTAGCTCGACCAGTTGTTCTAGACCATGAGTGATGGCGAAGGCCTCGGCTTGACGACCTGCATCATCTGTTTTGTTAGAGAATTTGAGCCAGGCAGCGTTATGTACATTAAAGTCTCCCATGATTATGGTTTCAGCTGTTGGATGGTTCTCCTGAATGTAGTCCAGTTTGAGTGATAAAAACTCGAAGAGGTCGTTATATGAAGGTTCATTAGGTGATAGGTAAAGGCAGCAGAGGAACTTAGTCAGTTTGGTATCAGATAGCTTGAACCACATCACATCAAAGTCTTTCGGTTCCAAACTCTCTTCACGCTGGCATGAAAGGTTAGCCTTGGCGTAAAGGCAGACTCCACCTTTGAACCTGAATCGAGAATGGAGTTCGTAACCAGGACAAAGCATATGGACCTTGTTGGTGGACGAGTTTACTTGTGTTTCTGTTAGAGCCAGAATATCCGGTTTTTCCGTCTGTAGGTGATGGTGGACGTCATTGATGTTCTTGTTGAGTCCGCGGATGTTGCAAAAACTAATTTTTAATGTTGAGTCCCCTCGAGTACCTCTCGCCCGGAAATCCGAATGGAGAGGTATTTTACTTCCGGAGTGTTTAACTCTAGGAGACTTCATCATTTTGGGACATGAAAAGGTAGGTTTTCACCAAATTTCGTGAAAAAAATTTTTTTTTTGGGAAAGATAAAAATAAAAAGCCAAAAACTTGGTTATTTGAATTTTTTACATAAATTTTGAGGTTATGTGAAAAAAGTGTGAATACAAAAGTTGTAGATCTTTTTATTACCTACAACTTTAAAATCTGTTTTTTTTCCATAGGACTCGTAGTTTTGCCGGAAATCGAGATACACCGTTTTTTACACTTAAAAGCTCACCTCCTTCCACTTCCCGACCTCAGATCGCCCGTAAATTATTTTTTCCTTCATTTTTGTTATATTCTCTCTCTTTTCTAAATGGGTTTCATCCTACTATTATTTTTTTTTAACTTTTTACCATTTTCAAAGGCTTCAGCCCTGGTCTACATAGCATAGAGGTTATATCGATACGGGGCCACGTTGTATGCTGCATAATTGGACGCATCCAATCCTTCCAAAGGGAAATCGATGATTACTTTCAATTTTCTTCCGAATCTCTCCGACGTCGAAAATCGCTTCAAATGAATTACTAGTATTTTAGGTAATTTTTGTATAGACAAAGACTTTGTGCACTTTCTCTTCTCCTTACAATTTGAACAAGTGGGTTTCTCGTCACCGTCCAAAGTTTCCACGCTGGTGAAAGAGCCCAGACATTGTGAAAGTCTGAGCTGCTCTGTTCTCTGTGGAATCGGCAGTGAGAGATCCCAGGAAGGATCAACGGTAATAGAGCAATGCCCACAAAAAGTACATTTTAATGTCGATTTCAATGGGCCAACAAAGTTATCTGCAATTATTCATAATCTCCGACCCCAAACACCTCCATACAGCAATTTTGAATAGAATCGGACCATAATCACAGAGATCGTCCGCCATCTTGGAGCCGCAATTTTGATTTTATGAATTTCGACAAAAAATCATAATATTCAACCCCGAAAACCCCCACACACCAATTTTGAAAAGAATCGAACTATAATCACAAAACTCGTCCGCCATCTTGAATTTATGAATTTTGACAAAAAATTCATGATATCCAACCCCAAAAACCTCCACATTCCAATTTTGAATAGAATCAGACCATAATCACAGAGATCGTCCGCCATCTTCGAGCCGCCATGTTGTTTGTTTCTCTAAGTGCGAATTAACACGATCCAATAAAATTGATCACTAAATTGACCAATAAAATTGACCAATATGGGTTATGTTTACATCTGACAATTTATTGGTCAATTTTGGCAACAGTTTTTACTCAGGAATACCAACATACTGACAAGAAATGGTTGCACTATAGGAAAAGTTCCGAATATTATTCAATAGCTTATTGAATTGACTCTGATCCATTCTTAGATATCATTTGAATTGATTAAGATCTGCACTCAGGAATTTTTCGTCAACTAATGTCAAGTTTCCTTTCCCTCTTTTCTCAATCCAAGATCTAATCCACCATCTTCTACATCTCTGTCTTTTATATTCAGCAATGCACATTGCTGCGAATGTAATGCAACGTGAATTATGTTTTTTTCGCACTATCATTTTCCTCGCGGTTAGGGTAGGCTATATGAAATCGCGTAAATAATAACATATAACCTGAAAATCTCTGTTCTAGCAGGCATCCAAGTCATGGCCGAAAGTTACTGCAAATTGTCACTGAAAATTGACGAAAAATTAGAAACGATTCTGAACTCATCAATTTATTGGTCAAGTTCAAATTGACGACAATTTTCTGTTTACACCTATCAATAAAATTCAAGGTCACAAAATTGACGAATTTATTGGATCGTGTAAATTCGCACTAACAAAAAGTCCATAATGCATTGTCACTGGAACTATGAACAGCTTCCAAATATTCATGTTAATCGGGCAACTAGAAGGATGTCAAATTTAACTTGCAAGATTTGATTACAGACAGACAGACACCGGAACAGGTGAAACTAAATAAAAGTTTGTAAAAAGAATCATACTGAAAAGCATGAGTTTTTGACCCAAATTGTATATTCTCAGTTTACAAAATATACGTTAATTGTCTCATTTTATATCAATTCCTATTTTCTGCTAAAGAATTTATATCAGAATTTGAACACGCAAATAAGCCCATGGGATTTCTAGCTCTGGCAAACAGCCATGCAACTCTGCATGGAAAAGGTTCGGTGAATAAGAGGGCGACTCTAATCGAGTGTCTTTTAATGCATTTTGTATTTTTCCTTTCCTTGGCTCAATTTTCAATATTTCGAAATGAAAATGAAATCAGTGTCCTTTAATCAAATGTCCAGTTCCGGGAAACTCAATGATCATTATACTGGAGCATATGAATATGATTATTAAGCACCGAACAGTGGAAGTTGCAACAAAATTGGGTAACTACCGTGGAAACTAGAAGAAAAGTCGTTTCAAGTGGGTATGGACATATTAAAATATTATTAAAACTGAAAGGTAATACTGCATTCTTGCATATTTCAATATTCATGATTTTTCACAACACCAAGATGAAAGTGCTATAATTTGTGTCCTAAATAGTGAGATAATCAAGGTCTGTCCGAACAATCTGAATGATTTATTAACACATAAAGATGCAAATTGATTACATTTGCATGACAATGTACACATATAATCAAGATATAGATTAGAAAACACATAATTTAGAACCACATTTTTCTGCGATACTACAATTGATAACGCAGCAGTTACGCAATTGCAGAAGTGGCCTTTATTGTTTTTTATGCATAAATTTGCGGAAAAATACTATACTCTTATATTACTCTCGGTTTTTAACAGCTGCCTTTCTGGACCAAAACTTCAATATTTTTAATTTTTTATGTGAAAAGTAATGACATTTTTACTCGCTTTATATTAGCTTCACTTGTATGTTTGTTTGTAACCGACTCCTTTGGGCGCGATTTTGACCCACTTCCAGACGTCGAATATTTGAAATTTGGCAGGTGTACATAATCCGTGACAATGCATCAAGAAATTTTTGTTTGAAAAAAAAACGAAATGGCGGCTCCAATATGGCGGACGAGTTTTGTTATTATGGTCCGATTCGTTTCAAAATTGGTATCTGAGGGTTTTCGTGGTCAGAGATAATGATTCTTTTGTAAAAATTGAAAAATTCTAGATGGCGGCTCCAAAATGGCGGACGAGTTTTGTGATTATGGTCCAATTCTATTCAAAATTGGTATGTGGGGGTTTTTGGGGTCGGAAATTATGATTATTTTGTCAAAATTGAAGGATTCAAGATGGCGGTTCCAAAATGGCGGACGAGTTTTGTGATTATGGTCCGATTCTATTCAAAATTGGAGAATAATAGTCAAAAAAATTGGAGAATAATAGTTAGAAAAACAAATAATATTAATAATTTAAAAATGAAAAACACGCTTCAATAGAAAACAAAACTAAAAAGTAGAAAATAATTTTAAATGAGTTTGAAATAAGAATACAGTGATTAACAACAAATTTATTTCATCGTGAAAAAGCGTGGGGTGCTTTTTAAGATATTTTCATAATGATTCTACTTCAACCAATATCTGTCCATGAAATATTAACAACAATTGACATCAAGCACCCCACGCTTTTTATCGATGAAATAAATTTGTTGTTAATCACTGTATTCTTATTTCAAACTCATTTAAAATTATTTTCTACTTTTTAATTTAGTTTTATATTAAAGCGTGTTCTTCAGTTTTAAAACTATTATTTATTTATAACAGGTGTTCTAGAAAAATTAACGAGAATAAGCCTTGATGGAAATGTTTTGACCTTTGAAATATGAAGTTCAATTTTAACGATATTTGAAACTTTCACGAAAACAAAATAACATAAAATTGTTCTGGGGGTGTTAATTTTGAGCTACATTTTGCTATGAACTCGTTTCTCTGAATTTGTATACTTAGCAATCATTTCCGGAAAAAAGTACTCCTTTAGTTTTACTTTTCATCACTACAGTTGATAGCGAGCGGCTTCAGAATAATCGGAGGGATACTTTATTATATTAGTCCGATCGGCAGGACTTTTTTATCTGCATGAGGTTACAGTAACGATTTTTTTTCCACATGATAGGGTGGTCGGTCCTTAGTATAACCGTGCCACGGGGGGGGGGAGGGGCGGTGCGTAAGCGGCCATCTTGGAAAACGCGTTTTGTCATATACCAATCTCCTAAACGGTTTTTCGGACGCGAATAATACAAGAGATAGTTTTTTGGATCATTGAATGTTCTTTCATTATGTTTCGATAGTTTTTTCTGTAAAATCAATATTTATGCGAGTTTTTGAGTCAAAGTTGGAATGCAAGCTGACAAAAACAATTGATCCTACGTGAAAAATAGTTATATTTGAAGTTGTAGAGCGGAAAATTGTCTAGAATTTAGTTGTGAACTTTTTTTCCTATCCACAATAATTTTCCTACATGACCAATCAATAGAAATTTTTGTGTGACAAAAATACTACCAGGAAACCGACTGTGCCATCATACAAAAAATGGTCCGTGGTTATATCCTGCTTAATTTGTTATGAACATTTAAATGCAAAAAATGTTTCCGTTTTTCTTTTTTTGTTTGTTACATGAAAACTAATCTGCGTTTTTTTCAATTCATAACACCGCCATTTTTCATGCTTTGAAGCAGGCTCTCCACGACATACTAGTGATTGATATGTACTTAGACACTGTTGGATTATTAGTTTTGGCATAATTGCAATTTGATTTTATTAATGCACTTCATTGCAGCAGACCTGGATGCGTCATAGGTGGTCCAATTTGAATTTTTCTAAAAGTTTTTGAGAGTTGGAGTATAGTATACTACAAAACGAGTATTCTCATTTTGCGTTTAAATACTGCGAAATAGGTGAGAAATACTTGGAAACATGACCGAAAACGGGCGAGTGCATGAAAGCGGCTGTGGAGTGGGGGTAGAACAGCAGATTCATAGCGGGCGCAGCACGCTTGTATTAATTTACATACGCTTCCCCGCGTCTGCTGCTCTTCCCCCACTACTCAGCCGCTTTCACGCACTCTCCCATTTTCGATCATGTTTGCAAGTATTTTTCACCTATTTTGCAGCATTTCAACGCAAAATATATGCTTTGTATTACTATACTTCTTCTCTGGAAATCTTTTTGAAAAATTGGAATCGGACCACCTATGACGTATCCAGGTCTGGTACTCAATAAAGTGCATTAAAAAATTCAGATTGCAGTTATATCATAAGTAATAATCCGACAGCGACTGAGTTTTTCACACATAAACTACTTATTAATCAACTATGTTGTGGGAAACCTGCACCACTACTTAAAAAGTGGCGGAGTTATGAATTAAAAAAAAGCTGATTTTTTCCAGTTTCTCTCCGTTACTAATAATCTGATCGAGTTGCGCTACGGCTCATGTTTTTGCATTTTAATTCTCTACAATTAGTCTATTGGAAGTATCGATATTGCTTCATTAGTTTTCAAGTTACAAGTCAAAAACGATATAATTTTTTTTTTTATGTTTATAACAAATTAAGCACTTCCGAGTAGAAAACATAACAGGATATAACCACGAACCGTCTTTCGTATGATGACACAGTCGGTTTCCTGGTAGTATTTTTTGTCACAGAATCAATAGAGCAGGAAATGTCTATTGATTGGCCTAACAATTTTTTTTGACATACAATGAGACTGAGTTAAGGAACAAGAACAGTGGCAAGGTAAATGAAGAGCAGAGAGATGATTTTCGAAGGAATTTGTTGTAAAATAGAAGGTCATTGGCAAAGATAAAAAATTGAGGCACAGGGAACGGGGGTCAGGAGAGGGTTGAGGATAGGCAAAGGTAATGAAGGGATGAAGGATAATTGTCAGGGTGACTGTGGATGAACTGTGGAGTAATTTACAGAGAAAATTCGGGAAGAAGAATGTTCAAGAACTACTGGGGGGTTTAAAGCACGAAGGAAGGCTAGAAATGTTTTGGAAAAACATGTAATACTTTTTTTTAAGATAAGATATATAGTTTCAAAATAATATTATTGCACAACAGCTAACCTTACACGTGTTAACTGTCTCAAAAGCTAATGATGTTCTTTTTCAATATAAAATTTACGGAAAACGTATGGAAATGACTTGTTTACACCAAGCGTCAAAGTAGAATGAAGTCAGCAAATGGCGGCCCAAGCGCTTCCATAAGGCCCTTTATAGCTGCTGCAATATAGCGTCACTACCCCATCACAACGTCAATTCACCTGTTCCGTGCATCTGTCCCATTATATTTAAAAAAAATCGTTTGGCGAAAACGATTATGGATAGAAAAAAAAGTTTGAAACAAAATTTGTAGACAATTTTTCTCTCTATAACTTTTAATGCAACTATTTTTCACGTAGGATCAATTGTTTTTGAGTTATTTGCAGAGAAACATGCATTTCAGCTATGACTCAAAAACTCGCATAAATATTGGTTTGACAGAAAAAAGTATCGGAACATAATGAAAGAAATTATGTTATCGAAAAAAAATATCTCCTGTATTATTCGCGTTCGACAAACCGTTTAGGAGATATATGACAAAACGCGTTTCCAAGATCGCAGCTGACGCACCCCCCACCCCCGTCGAGCCGCGCCAACTCAGAGTTACACTCAGGATCAACCCCCCTATCACGTGGAATAAAAAAATATCTTCTGTACTCTCATGTTTTACGGCGGCCAAGTTTTTCCCTACCGACTAAACTATTTATACAAATACATTTTTCAAATACATAGTCGACATCAATACGTCTTTTTCTATTGTACGATTTGTTAAGAGAACTCAAGGTCCTCTTGAAGGAACCCGGTACTGCTTCAGACTATTTAACTCATAATGAACAATTATCGATAATTTATTTTTTCATTATTAGTTCAATATTGGTTCCACTTAATATCCTAATTTGTTATTCCACAAAATTTTCGTCACTACAATATCGTCTTGAGTATAACCTGTTCGAATACTATGCCTACCATGACGAAATGATTTTCTTGGAAAACCCAAATGATACGGAAGATTCAGCTGAAATCTTTTCTGTCGTATTCCTTTATCAATGTTGTTATTTATAAGGCAAATGCACTCATGCCATGAAAATACAAAATTTCAATAAATCTCGTCGTAGTTTTCGTGAATAAAAATCAGGTATTTTTTCATTGTTTTCAAGACAATTCATTCATCATTTGTTGAATGTCAAGATTGAACCCACTACGGGTTTTGGTATTATTCTTGACATTGTACAATGAATTCAAGTAATGTAGATTCGGAAACTCTTCTAGAGAAAAGATTGATGACTTAGATCAGCTAAACCACTGAACACAATTACTATCGTTTCGGACGTCCATCGTCTTAATGTACTTAAAAGGTTTTCACGACGTTTCGAATGCTTGTATCTGCAATCGTCTTCAGGTCGTCTTCAGGTATTCACCTGAAGACGATTGCAGATACAAGCATTCGAAACGTCGTGAAAACCTTTTGAGTACATTAGGACGATGGACGTCCGAAACGATAGTAATGAAGTTACCACATTGTCTACAACCTTCAAACAAACACTGAACACAGTTCATACAAGTAAATCTATATGGCGTCAGTTTACCTCACTCTGTGATTCAAGGAAATATATAAAAATCATCCTTACACAACATTTTTCTACGATCATATGGTTTTTTTAAATTAAATTTATCAGGGGATGATTTCACCCCTCCGACGGCAATTAAGGAATTAAAATTTTTTTAAATTAAATTTAGGGGATGTTAACCTAAAATATTACTACAATCTCATCAGATATGCAGATATCACCTCTGTATATTAAAATCATCCTTACACAACATTTCTCAACGATGATATGGATTTTTTTTAATTAAAGTCATTAGAGGACCATTTCAGTTTTCTGCAATTTAATAAAACTTCTTCGATTATTTTCAGTCATTTATGACACAACGAAAAATAATAATATCCCTATTTCAATCTATATGAAAATAAACACCATTCCCCGTCTCCGAATGGCAGTCGAGAGCCTTCTAAAATGGATCGTGAGAAATTTGGCTGCCAAAAAGTATTTGTCAGATATCGTGGGAATTTTGGCTGCTTAAAACGCCGCGCCGGTCTCGTTTTGGACGTCCATCGTCTTATTGGATTTTTTTTTCACCTGAACACGATTGCAGATAAATACAAGTAATCGAAACGTCGTAAGAAACTTTTCTTGTCTTGACGCCTATAATTAGATTTATTGAGCTCTAGGAATAGTATCGGATATTTTTAATGTCACTCTAAAGTGCTATTTACTATTATTGGCTGGAAGATCAATTAACAAAGTATAGGATGCTGTATAGGATTTATTGAATTCCAAGATCGAATTCTGATATTATCTCCAATTATTTTCCTAGTTGGTTGCTAGAACTTGAAAAAAAACATACATTTCGAATTAATTCAATAGTACACCATAAAATGTATAATTAACTTTCAAACAAAATCGTTCGACACCGATAGCATGTTTCAATGCATTGATCCGTGTAGAATTATTCATGATTATTATTTTCCTTCTATCAATTCCTTATGCACTGATGAAGTTGGATTTTCGTTGACCCATATACTCCACTCTTTTCAGTCACTATAGACATTTCTTGCATTGTTACATATTTTGTAACCAGTTCCGGAATCTGATGTTAATATTTGCGCCTTAAACTGATTCAGTCGATGCATGTTCAATTTCTCAAGGATTCCAACGGCATTTTTATCTGTTTCTAGTAGATTAGTGAAGAACAGTTCTGTAGTTTCTTTTTTCCTGGTGAAAGTGCCCAACTAAAACTAAATATTTACTAACAGAAGCTGTCTATTTACAATATTTGCTCCTAAATGAATATAGGTATTATAAAAATCCGTAGAATTTTATTCATTGAAAATGAGTTGAAAAAGGTGGAATATAAAGTAGCGAATCCAATCCATCATAAATGAAAAATCACTTTTTCAATCAAATTGATACCTATTCGAAAAAACAACGAATGGACATTACTGGAAAGAGGGGTTTCTTAAGATAATTTCACAATAAATTTAAAATTCCGAAAGCTGTCTCTTGTAAAAATACAAATACAAATTTTCAGACATTTTTTTGATATAATTTTCTGGGCTCCAACTGGTTCATACCCTACAACAGAAATTGAACTTATTTTTACAAGCTTTCATTTAGTTTCATCTGTCCCAATGTATGTCTGTGGATTTGTAATCAAATTTTGCAAGTGAATTTTGACCCATTTCTAGTTGTCCGATTAACGTGAAATTTGGCAGGTGTTCATAATTCCGGTGACAATGCATAATGGAATTTTTTCCAGAGAAAAAACAAGATGGCGGCTCCAATATGGCGACTAGTTTTGTGGTTATATTCCTATTCCAATAAAAATTGGTATGTGGCGGTTTTTGGGGCCGGAGATCATGATTTTTTTGTCAAAATCCACGAATTTAAGATGGCGACGAGTTTTGTGATTACAGCCCGATTCCATTCAAAATTGGTGTGTGGGGGTTTTTGGGGTCGGACATCATGATGTTTTGGTCAAAATTCATTAATTCAAGATGGCAACTCCAAGATGGTGACGTCTTTTGTTATTATGGGCTGATTCTATTCAAAATTGGTTGATGATTTTTTTTGGAGTTGGAAATTTTCAATTTCTGTCAGCATTAAATAATATGACTGTTTTCATGAATGATAAAAAAAAGTTGAATGAAAATGATTTTGAAAAATCGGACAAGCTTTTATACAAATGCACTATAAAGGAAAAAAATCGTTTAATTGTTTGACCTAGGTTATTCTGTGAGTAGCTGATTCAAAAGTTTGCCGCGAATATTGCCGAGGTATTCTTGCGCGGCAAGATTTTGAATCTGCTACTCACAGAAAAACTTAGGTCAAAGAAATTATTCTTTCTTCTTTAGTGCATTCGTATAAAAGCTTATTTTTTTTTTTTTATAATTTTTATTTTAAAAATTTGTATATATTTCCAGTTGACATTTTTTTTTACTGAATTTTGGTATAAATTTCAATTAATATAGAATCATTCTGATATTTTGTTCTATTCCCATACATTTTGTTCATCAGAAGATATTGAAAAAACAAACCATTTTCAAAAAACGTACAAATTGATTCAAAATATGAGAACGCATAGAATAAATTTATAGATCTCCTCCTACTTTGTATCCTTTATGTGTTCATTTTGCCACTGTTACATCGATTCACCATCGATTATTCAACACACAAACTACATGGACTATGAACAGGATGTATTTTTGCCTACAAGGTACATAAAGTTTTTCCAAAATGACTTCGTTGCTGAATAGAGAGTAACTCGATCCTAAAATGATTTGGGAGCAGAAATGTTGAAATATATTTTTAATATATATCGTGTTGAGATTTCTAATAGACCCTCGAATATTACATGCTCTGTACATTTGTTTGTATCAATTGATCTGAAGATGAAAGACTTCAACTTTCATGTCAGCGTAATCCTACTACTACAAGATGTTTGAAATGCGAAAATACCGTGGCGAATTGCATTCCTGATGTTAAGGAAACCAGTTCTGTGGATTTCTTTGACTGCATAACCGGCCTTTCAAGTTATCGGATGCAATACACATAATGTATTCTGAGGTGTATTTACAAAACCATATCATCATATTTTTAATTGGAGTAAATATTAATCCCCTCAACATTTTTGTGCCGATACATTCTCGCGAAGGTCATGAATATTTCATGAACTATAATTAAATATTGAGCTTTTATCATTGCAACTCAGTAATTTCGGCGGAACATCCTATAAATGTATATTCAAATACACGAATATCATGCAAGCCTGTAGGAAATATTTCATCATTGCTTCAAGTGTGTCCTCATTTTTAGAAGATATTTAAAGAAAAATTAAAAAATATTTTTAAAGTATTTGAAGAAAAATTAAAAAGAATCTGATTCATATTTTGTCCATTGGACCCTTCGCTGCTCCACTGGTTAGAGGTTCTTAGACGGGCGATGGCCTTTCGTGCCTCGTGTTCGATGGAGAGGTGCAGAGTAGGTAGTCCCGTGAGTGCCTCCACTTGTTGGCGGTTTTTTCCATTATAATACTGAGAGAACATAAATTTGACTGAAGTTTGACTCTCTCTCTCTCTCTTCCCTTCATATTGAAAAGGGAAAGTTTAAGGGAAAATTTCAAAAAACACTTTCAGATGTTGAAATCTCCAACAAAAATTGCTCTTATTATAAAAAAATTATGTAGAGTGCCACTCTGATTGTATTTCGGCGTAAGTTAGTAAAATAGGTTGATAGCTTTCATTACTATTTGAGAAATTCAGTAAAGATACCTTTTTTCAACACGCTTTTATTAGCTTCACTTGTAACTAACAAACAATGTAATCAAATCTTTGAAGTCAATTTTAACTAACTTCTAATTATCGTATCGAAATGAAACTTGGTATGTATATGTAGTTTGGGTGACAATACTATAAATTCTTGGAGCTGATCTGATGATGAAGCCAGGAGGTGAATGATGGAACTCTTCAGTGGCTACTAGTAAAATATGGTGAATGCACTGAGGCCGTTCTCAGCATAATTTACGATTTGGTGAATGCACTGGTTCTTGGCATATTCGCCAAAATTTTGTTATAAATAACTTCCATCTCATGTGGATGAATCAATCGAATAATTTTTCTCCCGTTGTCTTTTTTAATCTTCTGTAGCAATATGGACTAAAAAGTTAAAAATAAAATAATAATTTGAAAAACTGAGAAAACACGCATATATGGCAATGAGGACTAAAAATCTGAAAATAATAAGAATAAAGTCATTAACCAAAAAATTTTAATTTATGTAAAAAAATCGTGGGGTGCTCTTCACTCACTTTTCTTAACTGATATCAAGCACCTCATGCTTTTTACATGAATAAATTATTTATTATACAAGGGAAAAAAGTATTAAATTTTAGCTCGAGGATGTGTGACACAAAAAACCGAGAGCTAAAATCTAATACTTTTCCCGTGTATAATACACAATTTTTTCTGTGACGGGAAAAACGACGATTGAATATTGAAAGAACATATTATTACAATATATTAAAGTCAGAAAATTATCGATGTGAAATTTGAATTTTTAACCGACGAAGCCAAAAAGGAGGAGGTTCTCTAGTCGACCCGTATATTTTTTTTTCCATAATTTTTTTTTTATGTATGATCACGCATAACTTTTTACTGATACGTCCGATTCCGATAATTTTCAGTGGATAGGGTGTATTCGAATTTGGTCCCATTTGAATTTTAAAGATGAAATCCGCCCCTAAAGGTAGCAAAATGAAGGATATTGATCACTCACCCTCTGAATTCTGGTCCGTTAACCGATTCTATCAGGCATAACTTTGTACTGGGTTCTTCGATTTGGATGATTCTTTTTTTAATAGATAGGGTATACCTCATATTTGGATTTCGAATTAGCCACCCTTACGGGTAGAAAAATAGGGAATAATTGATCTTTCACTAGTGAACATTGGCACACGCATACGTAGTTGACAATGACAGATCGCTACTGACATTATTCTTGTTCCACATCCGTCAAAATCAGTATATTTTATGAGAGGATGGAATGATATACAAAGTAATGAAATAAACTAACCAGAACAACGAAAATAATTTATATTACAACAAATAGTAAAAGTAGATAATCATATTATTTAACTGGTAATAGTTGAAGCAAGGTGGGTAAGTAAGTATTTTGGAAGTAATCAAAAAACAAGTAGGTAGTAATCGGTAGATTTAAACCACAAAAAATTGAAAAATAAAAACTTTTTAACAAAAAATTAAACCGACGAAATACGGAACTGAAAGTAAAAAATAAAAACTTTTTAAAAAATCAAACCGACGAAAAAATCTACTGAAAAGCAAAATAAAATAAACCTTCTTAGTTTAAATGATAATTGAGCTCCTAAACTAATGTAAGTAACAGATTTTGAGTCGGCGCCAAACAAACTAGCAATTGAATTAGGTGACGCGTAAAATGATGGCAGCGAGATGCACGGCTGCGTTTTGATGACTTCTTTCATAGATAATATTCGATGATTGTTTGTTTGGCGCCGACTCAAAATCAGTTACTTACATTAGTTTAGGAGCTCAATTATCATTTAGACTAAAAGGTTTATTTTATTTTTTGCTTTTCACTTGATTTTTTCGTCGGTTTAATTTTTTGTTAAAAAGTTTTTATTAAACTGGTGTACTTATAGCGACAATTAGACCTGCGTTGCTAAGGAAACCTTCAAAGTAATCAAATATATGTCAATTTAATCCTGTGATTTGATTTAAAAATTGCGAACTTAGTGGTTGTTTAGTAGTTATTTTGAATAATATAAAGTTAAAAAATGTCTGATTCCGAGTTTTCTCTGGATCCACCGGAGTTAGTAGATGTGCCATCACATTCCAGCGTTTCAATGAAATATATTCATTGGATACCCCCGGTCATCAAAGTTCTTCAAAGAATCTCAAGTATAAACTACCCCTATGAGGGGACTGATTTAATGTTTTTATGGTGGCACAAATAATATGCTTGATGCAATTATTTACCACCATTTCAATGAAATATTATCACCCTCGAAAACCCTCGATCAATCTCGAACAATCGCAGGTATAAACTACCCTTATGAAGGGACTGATTTGAATCTTTGTATGGTGACACAAAAATATGTTTTGTGCAATCTATATTTTGGCGTTTCAATGGAATATCTTAGCTATAAATCCTCGGTCAGCAGAATTATTAGAAATATCACAAGTACAAGCTAGCCCTGAATGGGGGTGTATTGGAATTTTTAATATAGTGGCACGAAGGCATTCCTTCATTGATGTCAATTTTGCATTATGATCTTGATAGTTGCATTACAAGTTATTATATTGAAATCGCTTATTACTAGACAAGAAATACGAAGTTTCTATTACATCCTATATCAACTCAGGCAATTGCTATCGTGGTCGCGTAGAATTAATATAATATACCTCGAGTATTGAACTTTCAGCAAATTCTATCGATGCCTAGAAACCCCCTTAAATCTGTACCTAGTCCTTTGGTATATTGTTCTCCAAAAATTATCCTGAACACATGTTCCATTTTGTGGACTTCAAAATTGAGAAGAATACATTTGAATAAAGTTGATGAACATATTTTTAGGTAGATTTCAATAGAAATACTACTTATTGAGGACGTGACCACAACAAGACTTCCAAAAATTTTGATTAAACTTCGCTGATCATGTTCCCCAGAACCAAAAACTACCATCAGGTCGGAAATTTGTGTATATATATATATGTATATAATTATATATATATATATATATATATTGTTATGATGCGTTGATTGCGGTTCGTTTTTATTTTATATTCATTATTTATTCATTTACTTTCCACAACCAGACATCATAACAAAAATATATAATTTTTGTTTTTTGTTTTACTATGTTCTTACTATTTTCAAAATCTTTAAACTAGTTGCCCCTTGAATTTAATTTAATATATATTGACAAATGAATACCCATAAAAAGATTCAATATCTCCGGCTATGCATTTTACCTTTTTTCCATCTACTCTTTTACCTTATTTCCTTTACCTCAGCTAACTCAATCGGTACGCCTATGGAATCTCAGAAGTCGGTTTTATGTCGGTTTTATGTGGTCGTTCTTGAAGTCAATTTCAGAAAATATTAACTGTTATTGCTCAATCATTGAAAATAATGCAGAAATTCACCAAAATAATAATTTTCTTTATTCAGGAAAAACTTACTACTACCTATTCTGCGATAAATAACCTAATTAGTGCTTCATAGCAAATGTATACAGGAAATGTGCAGCTATGTGATACTAAAAGCAATTTAACCTAGTTTTATAGGTTTTGTGGTCAATATATTAATTCATGAAAAGTTCTATCAAAAAGGGTTCTTTAAAAGTTTTAATTTAATTGCACTGCAGTAACTTTTCATGGTTTCAAAAAATACCTGTGACTTCTTGTAACGATAATGTTCAGTGTTTCGGATTTCTCCCGTTCTTGGAAACTGCAGCCCCTTTGTCGACTGTGACTTCGCCTCGTACTGGTAAATCTCCAATGAAGGAAGGTAAGATTAACTCTGCATCTGAGATCTTTTATCTGCTATTGTTTTTTATAGTATTTCCCACATTGTCTTGTCAAATAACTGTTTTTCTAATACATATTGATTGATTTTTTTTAATTTCAAGTTTTTTCATTCGGTTCTTCCAAAATCATTGTTCTGTTCTCCCACGCTTGTTGATTTCTCTCCCTTGATACCAACTACACTTGTTTCCTTCTCGAATTTTCGATTTTCACGCACCTTTTTGGTGCACTTTTCATTATTTTCACCATTTGACAGTTTTTATTTACGAAACATTTCTAACTACCTTACATACAAGACATGTAAAAATCATCATTTTGACGTTTCAGCTTTTCATATTTTCAAAATTCCTAATTTTGCATCAAGATCTTTCCCAGCATATCATTGACTCCCAATTTCATATACAGAATGTTCGAACTTTCAACATTTTGTTATCTGCTTGTGCTCAAAATTATATTAGTAAAATTTGGTATCTATAATTTTTTAAATTATGCCAATTGCTTGTAATGTTGAAAACATGTTTATTTCAAACATAGGTATCGATTAATATATATAAGGTTTCAGAAAAACTGAAAATAACAGCAAGATTATAAATACGAAATTTTTTTATTTTGGGTTTTTTTTATTTATAATTCTATTTCAACTCTTTAAATATTAACGTACTTCTAAACATAACAATATATATATATATATATATATATATATATATATATATATACAGAGCGGCTTTTAATAGTCCCCCCCCCCACTGTTACCTTTTGAACGATTCTACGTGGAACAATGAAAAAAAACGTATTGAATGATTTCATCGGTACTACTTTTTGAAATGAAAGACATTGTGATTGCCTGATAGATGGCGCATCAACTTGAAACTTTCAAATAGCATGGGGGGTCAAGTGGCACATCCTATTATTTTAAATTTCGTTCAAATGTTTTTTCACAATATGCATTTGAAATGTCAAATATAAGTGCGGATCTGAATGATTCCGTTACCTCAATAACTTTTGAACGGTTTGTTGTGAAACAATGGGACATGAAATTTATTGAAAGGTATTACCGGTCCTACTTTTTGAGGGAAGATACATTACAATTACTCAACAGATGGCGCTGGGGGCACATCAACTTGTAAATTTCGAAAGGCATACAGGTCGACTTGCACATAGTTGAAAAGGTAATTCTATTTTTCTTTCAACTATGGTTGTTCTACGGAATCACAATTGCGAGTGCGGCTTTTTATAGCCTCCTTCCTTCACGCCCCACTGTTAACTTTTGAATGCTTTGACATAGAACAACAGGACCAAAACTATTTTGAATGATATCACTGATACTACTCTTAGAAATAGAAGACATTGTGATTGCTCGATAGATGGCGCGGGGAGCACATCAACTTAAAAAATTCAAATTGCATAGGGGGTCAAGTGGCACATCGTTGAAAATATAATTCAATTCTCTTTCCTACCTTCTGATTTTTTTGGATTTTGTCAATTCTTTTTTTCACAATATGCATTTTAATTTTTCAAAAGTTAACAGGGGGCGAGAATATTGAAAGCCGCACTGAATATATATATATATATATATATATATATATAAATATATATATATATATATATATATATATATATATACACTGAAGACAAAGAAATTCGGCATAAAAATACTTTTCATCGATGCCTCAGATGAGTTCGAAGATGGCCAAAACGGTCAAGTAGTTTCGAAATTATTGAAATTTTTCATTTCCATACCAATATCGGAAAACTATAATTTTTTTGGTAGAGCTTCATAAGCTCCACAAATTTTATTCGAAAAGTTTTTCTCTAAGATGTAAAAAATCTCTGTAAATTACCATTTATGAGAATTAATAATTTTTGTTTGCCCTGTATGCTCCTTTCATTTGTGATTCATTCGCTGATGTCAATCAGATACTGGTAATTATTTTTTTCAAGTGACTGAGATTGAAACCCAAGCAAGTATTGTCTATATCCTTGTGAGATGGTTATGAGTCTTTCTTTTGATTTGATTCAGATTACATAGAAATAAGGAAGCATTTAGGGAGATCTGCATCCTTCACCAATTTTTGATTGATCATACGAAATGCTGCTTTTGTTTCCAATAAAAATTTCCATTTGTTCTCTGATGATTCATCAGCTCGATTGATAGCAATTCCTGCGAAAGTGATTAAAAATGGACAAAATATCAATTTTGAAAAATAATTGTGAGCTGAAGGTGGGCCTTTCAAGAGATTCTTTTCAATCGAAATGATTGTAGGAGGGATGAAGAATAAGACGCATCCCACAAAATGTTTGCCTCAAAACGATACTTCGATTTTATCCTACTGGAAAGAATCTCTGGAAAGAACGACCGTTAGCCCTCAATGATTTTTCGAAATTACCTTTTTTTCAATTCGTTATCACTTTCGCTGGGACGTTTTGAGGTGAAACAGAGCCCTGGGGCACACCTAGTTTTACATTTCTCGGTCCAGAGAACACACCATTACAGGATTCGACCATATTCGGTCGGTATAAAATATCACATTGTCCATCCTCTCGTTAAAATATAGAATATCTGTATCGCTCAAAGTATTTTCCCCAGTATACTGAAACAAACCAAGCTCATCTCGGTATTCAAAAAAGGTGACATTGATATGCCTGAAAATCATCGACCTATCTCTATCATTCCTATTATTGGCAAAATCCTTGAAATTATCATTCATAAACGACTTTTAAATTTTTTCGAAACTAATAATATTTTGCACGAAAATCAGTTTGGTTTTAGACAGCAAAGAAGTACAATAGACGCTGTGAGTAAATTGGTGGGAGACATAGTTGAGGGTCTTGAATTGGGAGAGCGCACAAGTGCAATCATGTGTGATCTCAGCAAGGCTTTTGACTGTGTCTCGCATGATATCTCACTATGCAAACTTGAATATTACGGGGTTAGAGGAGTAGCATAAAATCTCTTAAAATCTTATTTAGGCCAACGGAATCGAACTGTGTTTTTTAAAGAAAGTACATCCTCACCAAAACTAATCAATTACGGAGTCCTGCAGGATTCGGTGCTTCGGCCCCTTTTATTCATTATCTATATAAATGATATATTTGTGAATATGAACCCCTCGAGGTGCATATTATTCGCTGACGATGCAACAATCTACCACTTATGTAAAGATATCCAAAACCTTAGTACAAAAAACAACACAGCGCTCATCGAAATTGATGAGTGGCTAGTTAGTGATATGCTAAAACAAAATGAGAGCAAGTCACAGAAACTACTGTTTTCCTCTAATAATAATATCACACAAGGTGATACTGCTAAATTACTTGGGATAACACTCGATGATAGATTGAACTGGTCTCCCCATGTAAACTCTTTGTGCAAAAAACTATCAAGCCAAATTTTCCTTCTACGAAGATTGAAAAAATCAATAAGCCCTGATCTATTGAAAGTGTCATATTTTGCACTATTTCACTCCCATATGAGTTATGGAGCTTTATTATGGGGTAACTCAACCCACGCTTCACGTGTTTTCATAATGCAAAAAAAGCAGTTGGGATAACTGCTGGTGCAGGACTCAAGGACTCTTGCAAAACATTCATTAATCTAAGAATAATGACCCTACCGTCAGTATTTATATATCAACACCTCCTCGATATACATAAAAACTTAGTAACGTACACGGTTCATAATAACATACATCAATACAATACCAGAAATAATAATCATCTGTTGAATCCTAGATGTCGCCTAGCAGTAACTGCAAGGAACTCTCCCAACCTACGACTCTACAATAAATTACCAGACCATATTAAAAAAATGATGTTTGAACAATTCAAAATAGCTACAAAAAACCTGTTACTGAGATATGGTTTTTACACAATCGAGGAATACCTAACTACTGACTTTAGTTCATGATACCTTATTCTGACTACATAGCTACATGATTCATCTCACAATTTGTTATCACTCCTGACAGCTTGTTTGTGTATAATAATAAAAAACTATCTGGTTTATATAAAATCACATGTTTATAAAAATATTATATTACTCTATGTAAACTGGTTTATGACTTGCTATTTTACGCTTGTGTTCCCGTTTTTACACTATACGTATTATTCATTGTCTTTATAATTGTTTATCTAGACATTATTCTTTTATCTTTACATTTTCGTCATATCTACACCTTATTTAGCTGCTACTCATTTATTATATTTACTAAAAATTGTATATCATTTGGACTTGTCATAAATGTATTGCATACATAACATGATAAAATAAAAATCTATCTATCTATTTCTATTTGTCATGTGGGAGACCAAAATTTGTGAATTGTTCGACTGTGAATTTAGGGCACACTGTATCGAAAGCTTTCTATAGGTCAAAAAATCATGAAAGGACATATTTCTTGTTATCAATCTCTGTATATATATGATAAAGTAGGTGGTAAGAAGCCGTCTGGATAGATTATTTTTTTCTGAATCTGTGCTGAGATTTATAGAAGAGTATTTGTTATTTGTGATTTATAATTCTGACTGCAACAACTTTTCAAATAGTTTGGATATGGAACAGAGCAAGGAGATTTGTCTATAGTTGTCTATTTCTTTTGGGTTTCCTTTTTTATATACAGGGATAACAATTGCTTTTTTAAGAATGTCTGGGAAGTAGCCTAGTGTGAGTGATTTGTTCATTAGGTGGGTTAGTGGTTTAATAATGGCAGGTATCATTTTATTATGACAATTAGAGTTCATCAAATCCTGCAGATTTTTATTTTTTGGTTCAGATGAGGTTTTAGATATCTCATTTTCAGTAAGGGGTTAGATGGAAAGGGTTAGTTATAGGAGGTTTTTTGTAAGTCAAGGGAGATACAAGTTTTGTCAAAATGATTTGTTATAGCAGTTTCTGCTATATTTGAAAAGTAATCAGCAAACTATTCTGACAGTTCATCAGGCTCTGTTATGGGACCATAGTCTTGTTCAAGGAAGATCAAGTTTTTCTATTAGTTTTTATTCTTTCCTAGTTCATTGTTAATGATCCTCCAAGTCTCATTAGTTTTGTTTTCTGATTTGTGTATTTTTGTGCTATAATAGTTTTTTTATACTTAATCTAGCTTTGTAGCTTTTTGTCAAATTCTGAGAGTTCGATAGAAATCAAAACAATTTTCTCAAATTTCTACCGTCGTCAATTATCTCTTGAGTTATCCAACTCTTCGTATTGTTTTTGAGATGAGTACATTTATAAAGACAGGAGACATCAAAACACCATAATAGTGTGTTGAAGAAATATTGGAAAGCTTCGTTTATCGTTAAGTGGTAAATTGGAGACCAATCTTCATATACCTACTTTCCAGTTCAGTCATATTCTCAGGGTATAACTGAGTTTCATGGTGGGAGATGTTTTTTTTCAATTGTCGAAATATTATCCTCTTGATATACCAGAATATGTGCCAGATGATCAGCTATGTTAGGTTGCACCAGATTACATTGAGTGTTAGATTGGGGAAGGGTGGTCACCATGTAGTCAATACATGTTGAACTAGTATGTGCATTTTTATTTGTAAATACTCTAGTCGCACTTGGGGGATTTTTGCTCAACTGGTCTAAATTGAAAACATCCAGAAACAATTTTGTTTTCATATCGGTTTTGTTTAGGCAATCTAAAATAAAATCCAATTGGAATTCTGCTGAAGCATGTATAATTGAATTGGGATCATTAAACGGTGTGTTTTTTATATTTCATTTCCATATAGCATTTTTATTGATGTGCGAAATTGATTCATTCAGAACTCTCTTATGACTAAAACTAATAGAATACAATTTTGAATAAATTTCCAAGTGAATTCGATTAGAATTTTGCTGAAGGATCTATAAATTGAATTTTTGCTCAAAATTTTGACTTTTTTATTCTCAAAACGTTCACTTTTTTCTCAAAATTTTAAGATTTTTTCTTGAAATTTTGATTTTGATTTTTAAAATGTTGATTTTTTTCTCAGAATTTTGAGCATAAAAGTCAACATTTTTAGAAATAATCTCAAAATCTTGAGAATTAAAGTAAAAATTTTGAGATTTTAATAAAAAAATAAACTGCTAGGATAGCGCCAATACGCCGTCGTAGAATTGAGATCATATTTTATTGATTCTATTTCGCTACAACTTTTTTATTGATGTACATACACATTTCAAAGAAAACTCATTATAGCAATGAGATTTTGCTAAACAATCGCCAATGAAATTTGGTGTCCCAGTAGACTTTTCGAATGTCTACTTCATGAAAAAAATCCAATCTATCTAAAAACTTAGCAAATAGATGAAAATCGAAAGTAAAAGAGTATTTTTTATGTGAGAAGTTATTTTGTTTCTACATTTATAGAAACTATGGTTTCATACCCAAGCTGAATATAGGTACTATATGAATATTTCAGGAAAATTGACAAACATTTAATTTAATTTTTCAGTGTTTTTTTTGTAATCGAAATTTTGGAACATTTAGAAAAGCTCTACCAGTACACGAGATTCTAGGATTCGCATAAATTTTCAAATTTGATACTGAATGTTTTTTGGGTATAAATATATCCCTTTCTATTTAATTTCTTCCCCTGGAAGTAAGAATGGTATATTTTAGCGCATTAGTAAATTTGATTTGATTTGATATTTCACTGCGTTTCAAAATTGGGATCAGAAAGTATATCAAAACGTTAGAACAGATCAATAATATTTATCTTGATATATGCAATTCCCATTTGTTCGGAATCTGAGACCAAAAAAATGCTACGTTTGGAATTTCTGCAGTGTTACTTTACCCATCTGAATATTCTTCAATCATTGCATTGCATTGTCTATTACAGTAGTGCTGCAAATTTATGACTAATTACAGAGCGGCACCTTTCTCTCTGAATAAATATTGAGGTTCGAGGCTTAGGATCCCATGTATTTTATGTGGGGTCTTTTATAAACAATTCGCAACCTCATGAAAAAAACTGACCAATTCTTGATTTTCTCCAATTCCCTTGTCCTTCCTTTAGGTACAACTTTGAGTCCTTCCATGAAAGGGTGATTGAGTTTCGGAGTCATCTTGCCCTCTCAAGAAACAACAAAAACTAACACTTCTCCAGAGAGATCACGCACGTCCGCGAATGAGAAAGCACAAGTTGTGAGTAAAGTTTTTACCGTGTACCACGCAGTGAAAGGATTTGTGGCGGACTAACAGTATTCTCAATGAAATTATCATCACATTGCCGTGTAGACCATTTTCAGGTCGGTCTTTCTGGTAAGCAGAAAAACAAAGTTGGAGGGGACTAACTTATAAACCATGCGAAGACACCGAAGTGCATTGTTGACCGATATCAGACCCACGTTCTAGTGTCATTACGGTGGGAAATTATCTCGGAGCGTGCGTATGTTTTATTCGAAAAGTAAAAATAGCTTAAAATTATGCATTATTTCGGAATCCTGGAGGATGCCATGGATATTCCTAAGACCTCCTGATATTACTTAGTAATGACTTGCCAAAAAAAGTTATAAACTTGTATTTGTGCGCTGATTGTTTATTAAATGAAAAACAATTTTTTTTAGGCAAATCTGAAATAACTCGAAGCAATTTTGCCCGAATTGATGCTATAGGGGTTTCTGAGGTCGCTGAACAAGAATATGATATTGAAGAAACGATGTCGTGGCCAGTCGTAAGGGTAGATTTCTTGAATGATAATTCACAGCTATTTTTTATTTATGTGTACATCTCGGAGAATAACTTTTCGGATAAAAGTTGTGGAGCTAATGAAGCTATTTTTAACGACTTGCCGATATTGGTATGGAAATGAAAGATTGGGATTTTTTTCAAATGTTTCAATAGCCGCCATTTTGAAACTAATGGACCATTTTCGAAATTAAAAAATGTGGCCTCCTCTTAACAAGTTTCGTTATATTCCATATATATATATATATATATATATATATATATATTATATATATTTATATATATATATATATATATATATATATATATATTGTTATGTTATGAAAGACCAGTAATTTATTTTAATTGTTTTTACAAAAAAAAAAAATATGTAATTTTAATTTATATAAGACATAAAAAAATTCTAATTTACAAAATCATCCTGAATAAAATGTGATCAACAAAATTATAAGCTTGAAACATACAGTATATGAAATTGTATCTAACTAAAAATAGCCAATGGGAGAACAACAAACTTCTTGATGACAATATCCAATCAGGGAACAGTATGGTCAGATGTAAGATTTGAAATTGTGAGAAAATAAGAACGGTAAAGTGTCAGAGACAATTATCATTGAATATTGTACATAGTTTGTAAGAAAAGAAAAATATTTTAATTTATAAGTTTTGACAAATAACCCCAAAGTGTAAAAATGTGACAACAAAGTGCGCGAATTTGAAAATTCAAAAGATATGGAAGAAGGTGAAATGGTATCCAGGTGATAGAAAACAAAGCCACTGGGAGATGAGGAAAATTTTGAGAAGAACGCCACGTTCGGGTTTGAGGAAAAGAAAAATTCAATAATTTCATCAGTATAAGCAGCAAACGACATTACCTTTTTATATACTCCATATAAAAATATTCCAAAGCTGATTTCTGGATTTGTATGGTTCCTTTCTTGGTATTCGAAAGCCTGAGAGCAGTGGATTGAAGGGGGATTCAAATTCTTGATGTGTATTGAAACAGCGACAGTTCCAGCGTCAGGTATAAACTTTACTAGTGCACATCACAAACTGAATAACTTCAGAAATAACTCGTATCATATCAGAAGAACTCTATTTCATTCTATTTCATTTTGATATTGAACTATTAAAGAATTTTTCAACCGTCAAAGTAAAAGTGAGGTTGTGTATGATTTATTCGTCACCGTTTCTCATGATTGTCTTTGAAAATTTGTAGATTGACCATAGAATAAGTTATTTATCGTAGGCCAGGTAAATATAAGTTTTCCTGAATAAAGGAAATAATTGTTTTTCGATACTTTCTCGTTTGTTTTCCACAATGATCTGCAATCGTACTTATGAACATTGAATTTGACATCAAGCAGTGGCTCTATTGCCTGAACCGGCTATCTGAGACGAAAGGCGTACCAACTGAGTTAAGTCGTGGTAAGAAAAGTGATAACAATTGGCAGCAACG
The DNA here is from genome assembly GCA_018342105.1 of Gonioctena quinquepunctata. Taxonomy (NCBI): domain Eukaryota; kingdom Metazoa; phylum Arthropoda; class Insecta; order Coleoptera; family Chrysomelidae; genus Gonioctena; species Gonioctena quinquepunctata. The sequence goes on along the minus strand of JAFIRS010001745.1, from coordinate 45,001 downwards.
TGACGAGAGAACAGTGACGTTAGCTAGCAATTATTATTACATCATATCAATATTATACAGGGTGAAAATAGTTATCAATCTATCTCATATCATATCAATTTATATTACAATTTATATTCCCAAAGTGGGACAAAATAAACAACAAATTGATTTTTACAATTCATCATAACATTACAATTGTCGCCAACATGGGGGAAGGTTAGCAACAAAAATATTTATAAGAATAAAAATAATAATAAATATAATTATTTATACAATTCTCATTACAATATATATATATATATATATATATATATATATATATAAACTTTCGAACTGATGGTATTTTTGAGTTCTGGGGACCATTATCGACGAAGATATACCAAAATCATTATATGGTGACGTCCTCAATAGGTAGTATTTCTATTGAAATCTACCCAAAAAATAAATTCAAATTACTGACGTGACAAGGCCGTCTTGTTGTAAGAAAATACTATGTCAAAAATTAAATCCATCTCGATGAATTTGAAATAAATATTACTTATATTGATACATAGGGTATTGCGAATGTGTCTGGGAAAGAATGTACTGTATTTGCATAAAACTGATTCACTCAGTAATGCTAAATCTTTGCATAAAAAAATAAACTTTGAAATTGAAAAATACTATTTTAGACTAACTCTAGCTTGACTCTAACAACTCTAACTATCCTGTTCCTCTTCAATAAGAACTTGGCTGTTAAGGCAATCCGTCCCGGAACAGTAGAGCAATTTTTGTTATCTCAATTTGATCAATTAGATCATAAGTAATAACAAATTTAGTGTAGAGCGCTTCTGGCTGCGTGCTCCTCCAGCGCTGCACTTCAGAGTCGCCGCCTCACATTTTCGCACGTTAGCAAAAGAATCTGCAGCTTGCAGTTTTTATTTTAAAGAACAATTTTACATACTTTTAAGTAAAAATTTTCATTTTTGCGAGTGTCACCATTAGTTATTCATTTTTTTCAATGTTCAATATACAATGTAATTTGGCAATTTATTTGTTAAATAATTAATTAAGCACAAACTTTACGGTTGGTAACTTTTATGTGTTGTTCCCAACAACATCACTAAAGAACCGTAATAAATTACCACCATCCCCCAACTTCTAAAAGCTAAAATCTAATATTACTCCACTAGTATACGTAGAGCGTCAGGTGAGCACTGTTTCCTCGTATTCTATCTCTCTCTAACATTCAAATATGATAATTCCGATCCAATATAAAGTACATCAAAAGATAAACTTATATACATACTGGGTGAACCAGGGGTACGTGCAAACTCCATAACGTTTTTCTATCCAGCTATCGACTTGTTTTTTTTAACGATAGGTCCGAAAATGTCCTAAAAATATTTCTATTCATATACAGGATGTCCCAAAATAAGATGCACAATAAAGTTCTGTTTTTTTTAATGACATTTCTGTTACATTTTTGGATTTGCCACTAAATTATCATTTTCCTAGAGCATGAATTATTGCCGAAAATTTTTTGAGTACATGAATTTTTTGAAAATTATCACGAGTCGCGAAGCGACGAGGGATAATTTTCTTTTAAAATTCATGTATGTGACAAATTTCCCGCAATTAATCCAAGCACGTGGGGGATTCGGTAGGAAAACTTTATACCGGAATTATATTTAAATAGAAAACATTGAGTAAATATTAATTTTGACGTTATTCACAAATAGATAGAAGGCTGTGTGTTATGGGAGTTCTGGGAAAGATTTTTTCTGATTTTCCCCGTTTCCTAGTAAAATAAAATATATAAAATCAGATGAACTATTATGTAAAATTAATTGATTTAATTTTTTTACTAGGTTTCAGGGAAATGTTAATTTTGACTAAAAATGAAAGTGGATACGTTCGTATTGCGGGAGATATTTTTTGATTTTCCCCGTGCCCTAGTAAAATAAAATATATAATATCAGATCAATTTTTATATAAAATTGATTGTTTTCATACAATTTTCTTACTGGGTAGGGAAATGTCAATATTGATTAAAAATGAAAGTGGATGTTCGTATTGCGGGATATTTTTTTTTTATTTTTCCCGTGCCCCAGTAAAATAAAATTTATAATATCAGATACATTATTATATAAAAGTAATCGATTTCATATAATTTTCTTACTAGGTTTCAGGGAAATGTCAATATTGACTACAAACAAAGGTGATATACAGCAAAAAATATATAACTACCTATACATATATACTTGAATATTTTTCATATTCTTTTAGGTTTAATCGGGATATTTTATTCTTTATTCTAAATAGAATGTTGTTGGCGTATGTTGCCGGCTAAAAAAAATATTTTGTAAAGTTAGCCATGGATTTGACATTTACTACTCCTGTCAATCAATATTTCATTTGTGGCATTATAAGTTCCTCATAACATTGTATACAATCATAAGTGAGTGGGGAAGTGATAATAAAATGAACTTTCAATCGAATGAATTGTGTTCCTTTTGCAAAGAATCACAGCCCAATAAAATGTACCATAAAAATGTAAAATATCTAACATACCTAGTGGAAGAATCTGGATTAAATCCTGAACAAGAAAACTTATTCAAAGAGATTGGCAACATTCTGCGTGATATTGTGCCTTCTTTTGGACACAAATCTAATACTCAAAGAAATATATATATATATATCAGTATTATTTTTATTTTATGAAACACAGGCATATTGTTAAAAAAAACACCGGTTCTGTGTTTTATTCACCACTTGGGAAAGAGGAGGTAGAAGTGGAATTTTTGAAGAATTTAAAATTAATTAATGATATTATAGAATGTACACCTTAATAAATTGTTTGTTGTAATATTTCCAACTTATAAAGTAAGTAAATAAAAAATATTGTCAATATTATTTTAGTCTAATTATATGATAGCTGTCATGTGCCGGGAAATTTCCACTTATTAATTTTACGTCTACATGCTAATGTGGATGAAACATTTTCTGGAAATTTGCTGGTTACCATACTAACAATGTCGAAATAAAGCATTTGATTGGTTGAAAATGACTGGTATAAAATTTTCGATATAACGCACCTCGGTTTCTTGGACTTATCTGCAATAGTTGCTAATAAAGGATTTCTGTCAGCTTCGCCAATACAGTAGACCATAATCACTAATGCATCGAAGAGTGAAATTCATTATTAACAAATAGACGTGTACAAATATTGAAAATACACGGATGTGTCGATTTTTACGCAGTGGCCTACTCGATTGTAATTTTTTTCGAAAAAACCATCAAAATTTATTATTTTGCAACAAATCTCTCAAACTTTACAAAGTAGATCACACAAACCCTACATCGACAGAAAGCTCTTGAAAATGCCATGCAATGGTGCAATAAAATATAGGGAGTTATTTCCATTTAAAATTTGTCATTTTCGAAAAAGAGTAGTAGGTGATGAAACATCGATTCCGAGTTCGCCTGCATTTCAAATGCATACATGCGCTAAAGCCTAAGGAATCGACTGGAAAAAGTTGGTTAAGATATCTTGAATGGATCTGAAGTTATACATTTTTCTGTGGATCTATGCACGACGCTATTTGGACACATAAATTGACATAAGTCAAAAACTATTGCAGATAAGTCTGAGAAACTTGGATGCGTTATATCGACAATTCAGTGGTGAATCCAAAAATGTGACAAAAATGGAGGGCTTCCGTTTAAAAAAAGAGAACTCAGTTGTGTATCTTATTTTGGGACATCCTGTATATAGGTAGACATATTTTTGTGATATGCCTCATTCTCGGACCTATCGTTAAAAAAAACAAGTCGATAGCATGGATAGAAAAAAAAGTTATGGAGCACCCCTGGGTCACACTGTATCTAAAAAGTAGAGTATCGTGCGTAACCACGTTTCCTGATCTAGAGCTGTTTTCAGTAATGCCTTTGCACGTAGGAAGAGAGACTGAACAAAAAAAAATGTCATGGAAATGTATTTGATGATATAGGGGATTAACGTGAATCGTAAACAAGCTGTATTTTAGAAAATCCTCGTACATACATAATAACTATCGTTTTGAAGGTAATCCAAGATTCCATAAATTATGTGTAATCATATGGAGTAACAAAATCACAATGAGGAACTGTACACTGCAAACTATAGGTGTTCATTTGGTGTTCCACATATTGAGGATGTAGCAGACACCGTTTCTCGAGAACACAAAACATTATATAATGCTGTTTTCCGACTGACACACTTTGGGGGTATAGATATCGTTTCCGGAGAGGTCAGATCCGGATAGGCCCATTTCTTATTGGCTATGTGCACGACAGTGGCAAACGCAACATTTCGGGACTCGGGAATTATTTGACAGTTAGATGACAATCCATGTTTTGACCATTTCTACCAAAATCAAATGAGAAACTTGAAAAAAATGAAACTGTCGATATCTGAGAGCAATTTATAATATTTATCAGTTGAACAAAAGGATTTTATAATGAGAACAGGATTTGAAAGCATGGAACATATCTTCCAACCTCAAACTATGATGAAAGGAAATGAATTAGCTTCAGCATATTTGAGAAATGTTGAAGAACTGAGGAGCAAACCCCAGTGAAATTAACATCCTACAGAACATTTTTGCATGTAAGTACCGTGCGTTATTGTTGTTGGGTTGGATTAATTTCAGATACCTTTCCAGTTATTGGTTGATTTGGTGATACTACTGTGTTCCTCTTTGCCATAAAACGTTCGTACAAACTTGTGAACTCATAATATCGCGCAAATAAAATTCCAGGCGGATTATGGAAAAGTATAAAATTTACACCAACTGTTTTTTCCATTATTTGTACAGTTCGCAACACAACGAATTTAACGTGGAATTATCGAAACAAATTTGACAGTCCCGATGATGTTTCACATTTCTGCCAAAGCGTGCTCTGCGATCGATTTGACTGTCCCCACCAAGCACTTCGCACATAGCCAATACAAGAATACACAAATATCGTTAGCTACGCTTTTTATGAATAAACATTTTGAACATTTCTTTTTGTAAATAACTTAAAGAGATGCACAACATAAATCAGTAGGTCAAATTATTCGAATTCAGGATCGTAGAGTGTGTAATTGTATGATTTGATAGAACTTCTGGTTGATTTTTTTTCAACCTTCTTTTTTTGTGTGATCGTCTAGACATTCAGCTTCATTTCTCAGGTAGCCGCATTCTGGTGGACGGTCTGCAATCCATCTGCTCGCTAGATACAGTTATTTTTTTCGGCACGCAGCCTTATATAGATAGACCCCTAAAAGTATAGTCCCTCAATTTTGCCACGTTGTGTATTTTTTCTTTAGGATACAAAGTTCTGTTCAACTGAAGAGAAATAAAAGACAAATAGCTGAAGGAAAACATATAATGAAGATAAGAGTTAAAATCTCCACCTGTGTTTGAAAATGAATTCGATAGTCGATTATTTCACAAGATAATAATAGGGATTATAGGAGTTCAGCTCTTGTTGGAATGGTCTTCTGTTGAATGAATATTCGCTTAATATTGTGAGAACCTAAGTAAATTATAAACTTCGGCAAATTACATGTCACAGAAATATATCTGTATTGCCAATACCCAAAATATATTGCCGGTATATTTCGCGGGTATATTTATAGATCTGTCATCGCCAATTGAGAGAAAGAAGACTCTAGTACATTTACACCACCCAACCAAGGAGTTGTCCATGACCATTTGCCTAGTGACCGGCCGGAATCTTTTTGTGTGCACGCGTAATCGATCGACGCGTTACCATCCTCAACCACACTTTTATATTACATTCTATTTATATAGAGAAATTTATTTGTGCGTAGAGCCGGGATCCATTCCTTAGCAGAGAGTAACATTGTAGCAATGTAAACATACTCGTTACGAACATTTCTCAATTTAGCTATTGAATTGTCACAATGAGATACGATCATGTACTAAAATCAACTTCGGACAAATATATCGTGACGATTTGATCTGGAACAAACCTGTTGCTTTCCACGGTCACCTTTACCTGAAAATTGTTGGCCAGTATGTAGAACCAGGATTCATTTATTGATGGCAAGAAGCAACATTGAGACAAGGTAAACATACTCAGTTCTACTATTTCACAGTTGTGTCATGGTTTACAAAACCTCTTATTTTATTCGATGTTATAGAAAGATACAGATTAATGAAGGCCGAAAGAGCTCCATAAAACTTAACTGAACTGTTTTTTTTTCTAAAAGGTTACGTAAATGGCTTTATCGAATAACTTTCGAAGAGCTTATATAATCAACTGGTAGGAAAAAATTTAATTGTATTTGAATCTATTATCTTCTCTACGGACCTGTTTTGTTTCCAAGAATTCCAAATTACTGACTGGAAATTGCCAATCAGCCCTATGCTGTATCACTTTCGTTATGTTAAACCCTAAGACGTTATCCCAACTCAATGGTCGTGCATAACGGCTACCGTTACAAACATCCGTAAAGCCCGTGTGCTGTATCTACATTTCAACGGATACCGTTTTGGTGTCCACTATATTATAGTGGTTATTTCGGAAGAAAGTATTACTTTCTCGAAGAGAAGGAACGCTATATAAGAACAGGACTTGGCCGCTAAATCGAAAATGCCGCAATGGTAATAGATATTTATGCACCAAGTTTGCTATATACATCCTAATACCCGGAGGGTAACATTCAGCTCGAGGCCCTCTGGCCCGAGGGATGAATGTTGCCCGATGACCGTTAGGATCTAGTAACACTCGTGGTGCATACAAGATTTGATTTTTCACAAAAAATTCATTTGATTTTAATGAGAAACCGATTTTTAAAAGGATTCATTGATCCTAGCTTTTTCTTTCTACTTTTATTCTTATAGTAGGCATGGCATTTGTTGATATTTTGACGTTTGTTGAATATTGTTGTCAGTATTCCTTTATATTCAATGAATGTCATTGCTGCTTTGTGTTATATAGTCTTATAAAAGTAATGGATAGAAATACCGATTTACCAAAAAATATCAAAGAAAATGCAGCCAAAGCAACCAAAAATTTATTGCCGGAGAAATCCAGACTCTTGTAAGACAAGAAATACGAACTATTTATTCAATGGAAATTGAAAAATAAAATTATTGCCATAGACGAGACCGTGTTATTGGCGGACTTTCAGGAATTGATATGTTATTTGATTTTTATTTTATTTAGTTTATGTTTCTGATTGATTTTTTTATTGTAGTCCGAAAAAATTTCTCCAAATTCATTGTGGACGAAATATTATATTTTAAAATCTACACTAATTGTCAATGAAAATACCGATATTTCCCATTTTTCACGGTTAATAGCATTTTTTCAAATGAAATCTAGAGGATATATTCCGAAAAAATCCAAGGGTTTTGACAGCAGATCAAGTTTTTATATTTATTAGTGAAGCTTCGGATGAAATTGATCTATTATATGAAGTAGTTCTAATAATGGGTGTTTTCGGAGGACTAAGGAGAGAAGAACTTGTGAAAATGACTATGAACGACATAGAAGATAAGGGTAACTGTTTACTTTTTGAAATACCGGAAACCAAAACCGGTACATCAGAAGGATTTAGTATTGTGGAGAAGGAGAACTAGAGGCTTTGAGGCTGGTCCGAAAATATCTATCCTTAAGACCCAGTAGAGTAAAGGATATCAGATTTTTCCTTTGGTACCGAAACGGTCGGTGCACCGTCCAACCTATTGGCAAAAAACCATAGGAAACGTGTCGTCAATGATTGTCAAATACTTAAAATTGGATAATGCAAATGAATATACTGGACATTGTTTGAGAAGAACTTCGGCAACTCTTTTAATTGAGGCCGGTGCATCGTATGAAACTTCAAAAATGCACTGAAAATGGAAGAGTGCATCTGTGGCGAGATGCTGTCAACCTGGATTGTGGTTGTTTTCGTGTAAAATGATGGGCCTCAAAACTTCAAATAAATGCCCCACAGAATTTCTCGATAAGCGAAAAGTTATAAATTTCCGTCAGTTATCGCATAACATTCTTCTTTGTACGTTTTGTTCAAATCAAATATGCCTTGAGTCTTAATTATACGTTCTATTGGTCTGTCTGTCATTATCATTCAAATGCAAATCTGTCAGTATAGTCAAGCTATTCATAAGAAAAAAATTTGATATTTTTAAATAGATGGAATATATTTTAAAAAATTGCTATTTCCAATTTTTTCGAATTATCTCTTCGTTCATGTAAATAAAATTGAATTCTTAGTAACTTTTTCGAATAACTTTTTTTGATATCTTGCCATCTTACCCCACTTTATATCAGTCAGATGGAGGTTATAAGAACAAAGAAATCATTAGTCGTTTCATCAATCTCAAATCAGTACAATCAGAATTGATGGAGTCAGCTCTCTTTAGTTAAATTGGTCTAGATCTAACCGTAACTTATAGTAAAGTCTTGGTTTTATAAACCCTTCGACACAACGGTGAATTTAAATTTTTATATTTTCGACGTTGCCAAATGTACAGTTTCTGAGATATACGAACAATATGTTTATTTTTAAATGGGACAACCCCTATATTTTACAATTTTCTGTTGCAATTTTTTATTGCCGATACAGCATACGAACTATTAATGACCAATATTGACCATTAATTTTAAGAAATTAGGAAAAATATTTTTATTGCAACCGTTGATATTAACTTAAAGAGAAAATAAAATGGGCCACTTGGTATTTGTTAAAGTTTAAAAATATCTTTGCTGTTTATATACTAATAAACATGATATGAATATCGGTTTCATTTCGTTAAATCAAGTAGGTTTTACTGTCAGTAGGTACGTCGTGATTTACTGTCCGTAGGTACGTCGTGATAGTTTTTTTGAAAATAGGCGTACCAGCGATAAAAATCAGAATGAAATACATTCAACAGAGCGTCAAAGAATTGAAATTTCAATACTAAAAGGATGTGGTGACATAATATTATGAAATTTGAGTATGTTTTATTCACAACATTATTTGTAGGACACGAACACACGAAGAGGTATGTGAAATATTCAATAACAAGTATGAAGACAGAACTCCTTTAGCACGTGGTACTGTATCTAAAATTATTCATAAATTTGAGGAAAGTGGACATGTACGCGAACTCCCAAAAAGTGGCCGCCCTGCTATTCCAGAGCAAACGAAAACTGCATTTTTTTTGTCGACGGTTGAAGAGCCTCATAAGGCTACTAGAGTTGGTGCAACCGAAAATCACATCAGTCAAACAACTGTTCGTAGATATTTAAAGAAAGAAAAATGGCATCCCTATAAAGTACAATTGGTACATGAACTGAACGAAGACGATCCAGATCGCAGAATGGAGTTCTGTGAAACAATGTTGAATAGATTGGAAATGGAATATTTTTGAGTCTATATTAAAAATTCATCGAATTCCTTTCAAGTGGGAGAGTGCAAACTAACAAAAACGCCAATGGTTGTGAACATAACTCTAATAGTTAGACATATTCAATGATTTATATATTGCATTCTTGATTTATATTTATTTCAAAAGAAGTCGAATTGTCAAAACGAACGTCATATAGATGATTGGATGTTTGTTAGTTATTGTGTTATAATTTTATATATTCACAGGAATTTGAGTTTTTCAATATAATACCAATTAAATACTAGTCAAACTAGTGAGACACAAGGTTTATCATTGGCATAGTACAAATTGATCTCTGAAACTGTATGTAGGCATCACATAATCTCAACAAGAACTCAAAGCAAAATCTGGAGATTCTTCCGTATGTATCATTCAGAAGAAACTATATAGGCGGGTGCTTATCGGATGTTTGATGATTCTTATGCTGAATACCAGACCAGATATCAGTTTTTCAGTAAATTTCTTCAGCAGATTTCAAAGTAATTCATCAGAAAATCACTGGACCGTACTTATACGAATTAAAAGGTATTTGAAAGGCAGTATTAGCTATAGACTATTCGATCCAACGAATAAGTTATTCCTTTTACTTGTTTTGCTGATTTCGATAGGTCTGGAAATGAAGATAAGAAACCGACGAGTTCAACCAAAGAGCAGAGTCGTCAACTGAAGCAGAATATATAGCTTTAGCAAATGCTGCAACTGAATTGATTCGGATTTCAAATGTATTATCCTATTTGAAGATTCATTCAACACGCACAAATTACCTTATTGGAGGATAATCAGTCGTGCATTCATCTACTAAGGAAATAGTGACATAGGCGTTTGAAACAAGTACAATTTTCTACGAGATCTTTACAACCAACACGAGATCTATCATATACTAGATTATAGAAATCTGATTAGTTATAGAATTCCTCTTTTATTCAATAATAACTTGTAACATAATACTTTTTATACACGCTTTATTAGCTTCACCTGTATGTATGTATGAATATAGGTAATGGAATTTTTGAAATTAATTTTTACCCACTTTCAGATGTCCGAACTATTTGAAATTTGGCACACATATTGAGAACGATGATAATACAATAATTTCCTAGCTATGACTTGGTATTCTAACCCAGATCGTCAGAAAAAAAAGTTATTTCAAAGATATGGCGAATGCTCTGGTTTTGCACGGCATAATTTACATTTCAAAATATTGCGAACGCACATTTGCCAAAATTCAGTTATAGTATTCATCTCATGTGGAGAAATCAATCGAACTTTCGTAGTATTCTTTAGTCTTTTGTAGCAATATGGACTAAAAAGTTGAAAATGAAAATTATAGCTGGTTTAAGAAACTAAAAAACACGGTTATAAAGCAATAAGGACTAAAATGTTGAAAATAATAAGAATTTTCTCTTATGTGAGAGAAGCGCTCTCTACTTACTTTTCATAATTATTTTAAGATAACTGATATCAAGCCCCTCACGCATTCCTAACATAAGAGAAAATGTTTTGGTCCATGACCTTATTCTTATTATTTTCAACATTTCAGTCCGTATCGCTTTATAAGCGTGTTTTTCAGTTTTCAAACTATAATTATATAGTACTAATTCAGCTTTTCTATCCATCTAGCTGTTTGTCCTTCTGGATTTTTCATCCCCAGTAGCCATTCCAGGGCCGCGTGATCGGTCCTAATGGGAAACTCCCTTCCATATAGGTATTTGTGGAAGTGATCCACTGCCCTGTCTATCGCTAGAAGTTCTTTCCTGGTGACACAGTAATTCCTCTCGGGCTTAGACATCAACCTGCTGTAGTATTCGATGACTTTTTCCTGACATCCTGCACCTGTGATGACACCAAGTCTGGTGTTGCACGCATCTGTATCCAGTATAAACAGGCCTTTCTGTTGCGGGTATGCTAAGATTGGACTGAAACAAAGCGCTGCCTTCATCTTGCAGAAAGCTTCATCGCATTCGATTCACCAATGGAAAATGACTCAATCACCTGTCAACTTATGTAGTGGTGCTGCAATGTCTGCAAATCCTTCCACAAAACGTCGGTAATATTTACATAGGCCTAGGAAGCTAATCACTTCGTGCTTATCTTTTGGTCTCGGCCAGTCTCAAATTGACTGTATTTTTATTCATTCGTTTGAATTCAATCTTCCAAGACTGTGTGGCCCATGAAATCCACTTGCTTCTGGAATAGAAATTATGTCCTTCGATATTCCTTCCCATAACCATGACATCATCCAGATATAACCGACAAGTCCACGCAATATCAGCTCCATCAATCTTTCGAACGTCGCCGGAGCATTACAGATACCAAAAGGCATAACGGTGAACTGATACAGTCCGCTACCAGTAGTAAACGCAGTCTTTTCCTTATCGTCTTCATGTATGCCCACTTGCCAATATTCGGTCTGCAGGTCCAGCGTTGAAAACCATTGCGAGCCTGCTAATGTGGTCAGGGTGTCGTCTATTCTGGGTAATGTATGTAATATATGTGAAAAACTGACAACTCTTTCTTTTACTATATATGGGGTGATATCCCTATCCATAACAAGATCAATGTCGAATATGTAGAATCCAGTAAACAAAGAGCCGATATTCTGACGAAACCACTACCTTTTGAAACATTCAGCAAGATATGTTTGGAGTTGAGGGGGAGTGTTGAAAGAACAATTAATCATGTTTCTTGATCATATTATATTTAAAAATAGAAGAAATATGGTTGTTATTGATATTATGTTAGGATTTAAATATACATTTGAAGTTGTATTTTTTCTGAAAATGAAAAGTTATTATTGTGAATAATATATGCTCTTGTTACTGTTTGTGAATGAAGGACTAACACTTAGATAACTTCAGGAAAACTTTTTTTCTCGTCAACTTTTTGCTCTCGTGTTGACTTTTTTATTGCAACAGTTAGAACTGAAATAACAAAACTTAAACAAAACAAAGTCTGGGTGTAGTCCGGAGGTCAAGATAAATTAATACTGCAGCGGTTACAACAGCTACATAAATCCGCCCGCCTTGAAGGAAATATGCTTCAAATAACATTATCAGTCTATTGGTAATAGAAAACTTCTTTTACGGCTCCTTTTGATTCCAGCGTTGACTGTTTTGATTGAGACAACGCGGCTGACATTGTCATTGGCGGGGTGGAAACGCACAACACGCACAATTCAATAGAAGGCAAATTCACCATTATCTTCGACTTTATGCAGATTTTGTCGCCCTTTGCTCCTCTGCTTGAGTTCATATAGTACATAATCCTGGTACCAGCGATCCCAAAAATGTTGCCTCAACTGCTGTATTTTTTGATAAAGTGACAAGCGATTGTCAGGGATATGTCGAACGTCTGGATCAGGTATACTCATTGAGAGTTTTTCCACCGAAAAATGCGCAGGGGTTAACTGGTTCGGGTCGTTTGGATCACAGGAAAGGGGATACAGCGGTCGATAATTGATCATTGCCTCCACTTGAACTAAAAGCGTATACAGTTCTTCAAAGGGGAGGCACGCGTTCCCTATGATTATATGTAGATGATGCTTTAAGTTCTTCACTACCGCCTCCCAAAAACCTTCGAAGTGCGGTGAATTCCCAGGAATGAATTTCCATGAGAGGGGGCAATTTTAAGCTATTTCACTTTTGGAAAGTAAAAATTTTCCTAGTTCGATCAAATGACCCCGCACCGTCCTTATGGAAAATGGCTCAAGGTTAAATTTCCTGAATTTTTGGTATGTTGTAGATTTTGACTTCCTCGGTGAAGCTTTCTGCTCAGAATTTTCAACAATTCCGAGAATCGGCAAAACGCCTACGTATTCTGGAAATACCATGCCTCAATGATCGTAAGTAGTAGAAAAATGCCGGATTTTCGACCATTATGTAGAAATAGTGTCCTTCAGGTTCATTGGAGATTTGGTTTAGTGGGAACAAGGACAATAAAAGCGGTCAAAATTTTAAGAAATTGCCGACGTTTCGACGTTTATTTATCGTTATTATTAGGAATACGTATGGGACTGATGCTGTGCAGACCTTGAAGCCCTGAAGGAGACGATAAATAAATGTCGAAACATCGGCAAATTTTCAAAATTTGGTCCACTTTTATTTTCCTTATGCCCGCTGAATCAAATCTCCAATTAACTTGAAGGGCACAATTTCTACATAATGGTCGAAAATCCGGGATTTTTTTACTTTATTAGAAATACGTATGGGACTGATGCTGTGCAGACCTTGAAGCCCTGAAGAAGACGATAAATAAATGCGAAACGTCGGCAATTTTTTGAAATAAAAAGGTTTTACACTCAATTGGGTAAGCTGTAAATAGATCTCAACAAGAACTATATATACTAAGCTACGAGTGATTTTACTGAGATAATTGCTGTCTACGTTTTAGTATGTCAGAAATCGATGTGTATATTAATATTTGGTTTTGCTCCATTATGATTGAAGCAGGAACTATGTTTTTTGGTTGATATATGCAATTGTGATAACAAAAAATATGACATTTTTACCATTTTCATGATAATAACTTACATATTGAACAATATTTTGTGGTAGTTCAAAGAACGTCAGAACGTGAAAGAGTTGCCTGTTGGCATTTTAACCCACTCTAATATTTTCCAATAGTTCACAAACTTTGGATAAAAAAATGTGTGTTTGTCACAATAGACGCAAAGAGAAGCTTGCATAATGACATTTGATACCCAAGTGTCATCCCGGTACGTAACAAATTGAATATTAAAAAAATATTTCGAAACAACTGGACGACTACAAAATGTTTTCGATTCTGAAAAAAAATTATTTGGGTGTTTTATTGAAATAAGAACACAATTTTGGTCTGTAGCGCCTATTTGGCCTATATGGCCTATATTTGAATTTGATACCAAAATGTAGCTGCCATGAACTTCTAAAACTAATGTCGAAAACATTGTAGAAAATTTCCTCCAACAAGCTGAATATTGCCTTTCACATTGGATGGGGACACCCGCTATGTATTCCCAAACCATATAAGATAATCCAACTCTGACGAGTGCGAAGGTCAAATGTTGAATAATAATGAGAAATATGTTATACAAGTTAGCATTACATGAAATCACTAGGAAATTGAAATTACAATGAATAACCAGGAAGAGAGCAGATAAAAATTCATATAGTTCCTGTCGAGAGTTGGTTAAGATGTTTATTACCTAATAAGAAACTCTGCTACAAAACTGCTATTGAACTTATTGACTTTTGAAAAAATTCAGCACAAATCATTTTCTCAAAGCAATAAAAAGTAAATAAAATGAGTAATAAAAACATTTTTAAAGACGAGGTTTTATTTAAGCCGTGTACTAAAACGTATACAATGAGTTTAAATCATCGCTGACAATGATTTAATTATTTTTTGTTGAATTATTTGGTTTCAAAAACCTTGTCGCGCGAAGTGTTCATAAAAGTAGGTACCAATTAATTTAATTGGACAATGATTGGTTGGTAAGTAACAACTTGTCGAAGTATTAATTTTATTACATTTCGCGCGACAACCTTTTTAAAACCAAATAATTCAACAAAAAATTATTAAATCATTGTTTTCAGGCAACACAAACAGGTCCTAAAAATATTTCGGTGAACTCTTTTTATGAATTTGTAACGCCTTTTGTAACTTCTTTTAGAAGTTTTTGAGAGCTCTTTATCTCCGGCAAATGCCTGCCTCCGGGATATTCTAAGTGAGGTTTCAGCGATATCCCACGTGGAAATTCTCGAACAATACACTCTGGCAAGATCTCTGCGAAATCTTGTGGCGGGTACTTTGGAAAATTCTCATTTACATCTCATGTTGAGGTCTCTGTGAGCTCGCATGAAAGCTAGCTGTGTGATCATAGCAGGAAGTGCCTCTGGCGAGTTCTGTGGGAGCTTCGCATATACAGCCTTTTGGCGAGTTCTTTGGGAAATTCACGTCAACTGCTTTTGTTGATATCTATGTGAGGTCGCTTGTAGTGCTTCTGGCGTTGGCTTCAAGAGTTCGTATTGCGAGTTGTACAATATATTCTTATATATATATATATATATATATATATATATATAAAATTTGTAGTTTTATTTGCTGACTGAATACGAATTAAGTGATTGGTATTTGGGTTATGCAGCAGGCCAATAAGTGTACTCTTTTACACGGATTCCAAGCTTTCGATAATATTCATTATCATCATCAGGGATGCTACAAAATAGGAAGACATATAGGAATATATAATAGAGAAAAACAAGACATTCATAACTTACAGTGTGAGTGAGGTTATGCGGCGATGATGTTAAAATCATATATAAAGTTATATGAACAAAACTGTGTATACAACTCACAGGAATCAACTACAATCCACATTACATACGTTAACAATGTATTCTTATGTTGAGAATTATGAATTGTGTTTTACTTTGAAAGGGTTGTCAACTAGACATGTGAATGGATGAATTCTCAAATAGACTGACACAACAGATATAGACCACTGGAATTAGTATTACCAAGTGAAATTTACAACGGCATGGAATATTTCCATATATAGATCCGAATAAAAGTTTATTGACTATTGAGAATTTAGATATGTGAATATAGGATGATGTGCATTGAAATAATCAAACTATGTTATTAGCATTCATGGGGGTAATTTGCTGATCCTCCCTCACATTAGGATTGTCTACAAAAATTAAATAAGAGTAAATCTCACTCAAATGATTTAAATCTGTTTTTTTATTTAGAGGATTTTCTGCCTGGGAAATGTGAACCATCTCTAAAAAGAGTCTCTTGGTAGTGTTTCTTTCGTTGGATGAAATTTTTACTGAGTTATAATCCATACAATGTCCTTCCTTATAGACATGCTCACTTAGTGCACATCTCTCCGGGTGCAGTCTACTGTCACTTTTGTGTGTGGTGATGCGGTCCTTCAACTGTCTGGACGTTTGTCCTATGTACTGTTTATCAAAGTGTTGACATGGTATACAGTCAACTACATCCGAACAGCTGGTGCATGGGGTCTTGTCTTTCAATTTTGAAAAAATTCTACTAAGAGGTAAAACATTTGTATTAGCTATTTTAATGTTTTCTGAAAAAGACTTGAAGGTTCTGGACAGTCTAGATGTGATATCTTTGATAAGAGGTAAAGAGGTATAAAAATATGTTTGAGAGGGTTCTGCAATTTGCATATTGACTGGTGGAATTGGTGGTGCATTAATGAGATGAGCATTGGTTATGTCTACTATGGATGAAGTATTATATAAAATATTCTTAAGGAAGGAAGCAGGATATGCATTCTGTATGATAGGTTGTAAATAATGTTGAGATTCTTATTGTGAAAGGAACTATCAGATATCCGGATTACTCTTGTTTTCAACTGTTGGATTAGATTGGACTTTATGCTCTGTTTGTGATACGACCAATAATTGATATAACGGCCAGAGCTCATTGGTTTTCTATACCAATCGATGAGTATGGTATTTCTTTTTTTATTGTAAATTGTATGTGTGGGTCGTTGCTATTGGAGATGAACAATGTTTCATCAACAGAATCTCTAGGTATTGCTATAATAATATCATCAACATATTTTTTTTAAGGTAGGGTGGTTTGTATGGGAGAACATGTGTGACATTGTCCAACAAATCATCCATAACATATGCTGCCAATATGGGGCTTATTTTTGCACCCATTGGGGTACCAAATGTTTGTTTATAATATTTATTATTGAATGTGAAATATGTATTATTGAAAAGGAAGGTAATTAAATTCATAAAAGTGTCTTTCGTCAAATTGCAAAAACCACTAATGACGTTCCACTTATTATCTATTGCTCTTAGGCAAGACTGTAAGTACACATTGCTAAACAGAGAAACCACATCCAGGCTCGTTAGTACAAAATTATTTGGTAGTTTAAATTCATTGAACATACTGTTTACTTGAAAAGAATCCTTAATGTAATATTTGTTATCCAAGTCATACGCTTTTGTTAATATGTCATTGAGAAAAGATGAAATAGGTTCTGTGGGTGCTCCTATTGAAGCCACTATTGGTCGACCAGACAACGTCGGTTTGTGTATTTTTGGAAGTGAATAAAATTTTGGTGAAACTGAATTGTAAGACGTTAATTTCTTTCTCAGTAACTCATCGATTTCGTCATTCATATGAGCTAATTTTATTAATTTGTTACTTTTCGTTTGAATAGATGAGGTTGGATCAGAACGAAGCTCAATGATGTATGATTCGTTGCTCACTATGAGATCATTTGACATCGTCATATATTGATCTCTGTTCATAACTACAGTTACATTGCCCTTGTCTGACTTGGTAACAATTAAGTTTGGATTATTCTTTAAAAACTTTTTCGATTGATTATATAAGCAGTGAAACAAAAAAATGTATCAAAACTACAAAAATTGAAGGATAATCAGTTTCAAGAAAAATTAAACACTCAGACAAGGTGGGTGAAAAACTTATCTAATATTCATATTTCTCAAGATATTTTAAAGTTTTTATCTCTAGGCCCAAAGTTCTGTATCGAACCTTTGATAGGGAAAGATATCTCTTTAAAGAGTATTCTTGCAGATGTAGACTACATCACCTCATCGATTTCGGATAATCATAAAAGAAATATTGCTATCTCAAAATCTACTAATATTATTACAAATGGTTTTCATAATTCACAACGAAATTCGTCATTTTTTCACTGCTTATATAATCAATCGAAAAAGTTTTTAAAGAATAATCCAAACTTAATTGTTACCAAGTCAGACAAGGGCAATGTAACTGTAGTTATGAACAGAGATCAATATATGACGATGTCAAATGATCTCATAGTGAGCAACGAATCATACATTGAGCTTCGTTCTGATCCAACCTCATCTATTCAAACGAATAGTAACAAATTAATAAAATTAGCTCATATGAATGACGAAATCGATGAGTTACTGAGAAAGAAATTAACGTCTTACAATTCAGTTTCACCAAAATTTTATTCACTTCCAAAAATACACAAACCGACGTTGTCTGGTCGACCAATAGTGGCTTCAATAGGAGCACCCACAGAACCTATTTCATCTTTTCTCAATGACATATTAACAAAAGCGTATGACTTGGATAACAAATATTACATTAAGGATTCTTTTCAAGTAAACAGTATGTTCAATGAATTTAAACTACCAAATAATTTTGTACTAACGAGCCTGGATGTGGTTTCTCTGTTTAGCAATGTGTACTTACAGTCTTGCCTAAGAGCAATAGATAATAAGTGGAACGTCATTAGTGGTTTTTGCAATTTGACGAAAGACACTTTTATGAATTTAATTACCTTCCTTTTCAATAATACATATTTCACATTCAATAATAAATATTATAAACAAACATTTGGTACCCCAATGGGTGCAAAAATAAGCCCCATATTGGCAGCATATGTTATGGATGATTTGTTGGACAATGTCACACATGTTCTCCCATACAAACCACCCTTCCTCAAAAAATATGTTGATGATATTATTATAGCAATACCTAGAGATTCTGTTGATGAAACATTGTTCATCTTCAATAGCTACGACCCACACATACAATTTACAATAGAAAGAGAGAATGAATATAATAGCGTGCCTTTTCTAGATACGTTATTCATCAGATCACCAGACAATACCATACTCATCGATGGGTATAGAAAACCAATGAGCTCCGGCCGTTATATCAATTATTGGTCGTATCACAAACAGAGCATAAAGTCCAATCTAATCCAACAGTTGAAAACAAGAGTAATCCGGATATCTGATAGTTCCTTTCACAATAAGAATCTCAACATTATTTACAACCTATTCATACAGAATGCATATCCTGCTTCATTCCTTAAGAATATTTTATATAATACTTCATCCATAGAAGACATAACCAATGCTCATCTCATTAATGCACCACCAATTCCACCAGTCAATATGCAAATTGCAGAACCCTCTCAAACATATTTTTATACCTCTTTACCTTTTATCAAAGATATCACATCTAGACTGTCCAGAACCTTCAAGTCTTTTTCAGAAAACATTAAAATAGCTAATACAAATGTTTTACCTCTTAGTAGAATTTTTTCAAAATTGAAAGACAAGACCCCATGCACCAGCTGTTCGGATGTAGTTTACTGTATACCGTGTCAACACTGTGATAAACAGTACATAGGACAAACGTCCAGACAGTTGAAGGACCGCATCACCGCACACAAAAGTGACAGTAGACTGCACCCTGAGAGATGTGCACTAAGTGAGCATGTCTATAAGGAAGGACATTGTATGGATTATAACTCAGTAAAAATTTTATCCAACGAAAGAAACACTACCAAGAGACTCTTTTTAGAGATGGTTCACATTTCCCAGGCAGAAAATCCTCTAAATAAAAAAACAGATTTAAATCATTTGAGTGAGATTTACTCTTATTTAATTTTTGTAGACAATCCTAATGTGAGGGAGAATCAGCAGATTACCCCCATGAATGCTAATAACATAGTTTGATTATTTCAATGCACATCATCCTATATTCACACATCTAAATTCTCAATAGTCAATAAACTTTTATTTGGATCTATATATGGAAATATTCCATGCCGTTGTAAATTTCACTTGGTAATACTAATTCCAGTGGTCTATATCTGTTGTGTCAGTCTATTTGAGAATTCATCCATTCACATGTCTAGTTGACAACCTTTCAAAGTAAAACACGATTCATAATTCTCAACATAAGAATACATTGTTAACGTATGTAATGTGGATTGTAGTTGATTCCTGTGAGTTGTATACACAGTTTTGTTCATATAACTTTATATATGATTTTAACATCATCGCCGCATAACCTCACTTACACTGTAAGTTATGAATGTCTTGTTTTTCTCTATTATATATTCCTATGTGTCTTCCTATTTTGTAGCATCCCTGATGATGATAATAAATATTATCGAAAGCTTGGAATCCGTGTAAAAGAGTACACTTATTGGCCTGCTGCATAACCCAAATACCAATCACTTAATTAATATATATATATATATATATATATACTGAATAAAATAATTAATAAAAAAACTTCACACATCCAAAGCAATTATTTTTTACTTTTTAGTGCATTTGAATAAAAGCTTGCCTTAAAAAAGTTTTTTTATCAATTATTTTATTTTGTGCTTTTAGGTTCTTAAGTACGTCTTAATCCATGCATTTCTGTTCAAGCATCGTTATTATGAGGGCTTTTCTCCTGTAAGTTCTGGGGTATCTAGTCCTTCAATGAGGAGACCATCTAAAGATTAACTCATCCGCCATCTTGAAGTTGCCATCTTCAATTTATGAATTTCAACTGAAATCAATAATCTTCGACCAAATTCATAATATCCGACCCCAAAAACCCCGACATACCAATTTTGAATCTAATCGGGCCATAATTCCATCTGATTTGAATTTGATAAAAAAACTCATAATCTTCGACCTCGAAAATCCCCACACACCAATTTTGAATAGAATTAGACCATAAACACAGAGATCATCGGCCATATTGGAGCGGTCATTTCAATTTCATGAATTTTGTAGAAAATTCGACCCTGAAAATCCCCACATACCAATTTTGAATCGAATCGGACCATAAACCTAAATCTCGTCCGCCATCTTGGAGGGCCATTTTGTTTTTTTCCCCAACAAAAATTCTATGAGCCGCCATTTCAATATCATAAATTTTGACAAAAAATTCATAATCTCCGATTTCGAAAACTCCTACATACAAATCTGAAAACTCCAACTCACCAAATTTTGAATCGAATCGGACCATAATTACAAAACTTGTCCGCCATCTTGGAGCCGCCATCATGATTTGATTTTATTCCTGGTGGAGTAAGAATGATTCAGTTTTGTAAGGCAACATTTGTTTTTGTATATATATTTAATTATGCTATACATGTATATTTGATTTATGTCTAATACTTGAGCGTGTATAAAAAGTGCATTCGATGGGTGAGTGATTTTTTTTTAACATTATTTTTAGTATTTTCTTCTGTAATGTATCTAGCTTTTTCAGATGACTGTAAGCTACACCCCCCAACTGAGAATTCCATAGTGGAGACAAGACTCTACTAGTGTATAGTGTCCGCCAAAAACCTGGAACCATATGGGATATTTTTTTATTAATAGTTTCTCAGAAAATTTAATTCTTCATGAAAGTTGGTGCATTCAATTTGACTTAATACGCGCATAGCCGTTATTATCAGTTAATCGAGAACGGTCGATATTCTAAATTCACTATAGAGTAGTGACATAACTATGGAAAATATCGAAATATTTTATTAAAAAAAGTTGTTTGCAATTAGAAGATGCTCCCAGTTATCCAGTTCAGTCCACCAATTACTAATTTCAATTACTGCTTAATGAGTTGATTTCTCCATGAGGCCAACTCATTGAGCAATTATTGAAATTAGTAATTGGTAGACTGAACTGGATAACTGGAAATGTTTCAATTGCAAACAACTTTTTTTTATAAAAACTTTCGATATTTTCTATAGTAATGCCACTTTACTCTACAATGAATTCAGAATAACGGCCGTTCCCGCTCAACCGCACGCCATTGATAATAACGGCTATGCGCGTATTCAGTCAAACTGAATGCACCAACTTTTATGAAGAATGAAATTTTGTGAGAAACTAATAATTAAAAAAAATCCCATATGGTTCCAAGTTTTTGGCGGGCGGACACTGTATATATATATATATATATATATATATATATATATGTGGTGAATTAGTGACTGGCATATTGTATACAAGCTGACTGCAACCCCACATAGAATCAGCTTGTATATATATATATATATATATATATATATATATATATATATATATATATATATATATATATATATATATATATATATATATATATATATATATATATATATATATATATATATATATATATATATATATATATGTATATATATTGTTATGATAAGTACTTTATTATTGATTTGTAATTATAATAATTCATTTATAATTGGCCCACGTTGGTCACCAATTGTTGTGATAGGTGCTTTATTTATATTTATATTATGATAAATTTGTTTCGGTAATACCCTTTTAAAACCGACAAAACCAAAAAGGAGGAGGTTCTCTAGTCGACGCGTATATTTTTTTTTATGTATGACCACGCATAACTTTTTACTGTGACGTCCGATTCCGATAAATTTCAGTGAATAGGGTGTACTTCGAAGTTGGTCCCATTTGAATATAGAAGATGAAGTCCACCCCTGAGGGTAGCAAAATGAAGGATATTTATCATTCACCCTCTGAATTCTGGTCCGTTAACCGTTCTATCAGATATAACTTTGTTCTGGGTTCTTCGATTTGGATGATTCTTTCATTAATAGATTGGGTATACCTCATAGTTGATCATATTTGGATTTCGAATGAAATTATCCACCCTTACGGGTAGAAAAATGGGGGATAATTGATTTTTCACTTGTAAACATTGGCACACATACGTAGTAGACAATGACAGATCGCTACTTTCATTATGTTTGTTGTTTGTTGTTGGTACATCCGTCACGATCATTGTATTCAATGGGAGGATGGAATGATATACAAAGTAATGAAATAAACTAACCAGAACAACAAAAATAATTTATAATACAATAAATAGTAAAAGTAGATAATCATATTATATATATAATCAAAAAACAAGTAGGTAGTAATTAGTAGATTTCAGCCACAAAAAATTGAAAAATGTAAACTTTTTAACAAAAAATTAAACCGACGAACTACATAACTGAAAAGTAAAAAATAAAATAACTATGCTCCTAAACTAATGTAAGTAACTAATTTTGAGTCGGCGCCAAACGAACAATCAACGAAGAACAATAAATTACTTCAAAAACATTATCAGAATGTCACCGCGCAAATCGATGCCATCATTTTACGCCTTACCTAATTCATTTGCTTGTTTGTTTCCGTAGTTCGTCGGTTTAATTTTTTGTTAAAAAAGTTTTTATTATTCAATAATTTTGAAAATGAATACCTATCATAACAGAAATGAAATTTCGGCTAAGTTGTCTTACCCTTTTTCAACATTCTTTTTGCCTTATCCCACCTCAGTCGGTACGCCTATGGAGTGTGAGTCATCACCATTCTCAGAGGCAGGTTCAGTAGTGCCAACTTGGCGCAATGCTTGATGTCAAATATGCTGTTTTGTGGGGAAAATTATGGTTAGGTGCTCAATAGATGAAACACAGATGGCAGAAGAATCGTCGTTTTTATTGAAATCAATCCTTAAAACTGACCTACTCTGCGAAATCTAAGTTATCTAACTGAAAACAGTGATGAAAAATGGTGAACTTTCTTGTGTATGGAAAATATTTGGTGAATAAGCGTTTGAATGTTATGTACAGTCTGTGAGAATAGAACAAACCAACAAAAGTTCAAATGATCAAATAATCACTATAAGTGTCTGGACCTGTAATGTTGCACTTATTTTAGTTTTGTTGAAATACCTGCTTCCTTCTTTTGTGGTGTTATCCTGTCTTTTGGAAGTATTCTTGCTCACTGGAGAAGTACAGCTATACTGCATAGAGCCCCTTTTTTGTTCCTGGGAATGGCATGGACTTTCTTATTTCAATAAGGTAAGTGGTTTCTTCTAGTTTGTTCATTTTTCAGTCAGTTATATAGCGGTTTCAGATCCTTCTGCTTGTTTTTATCTTGATTTTTGTTATATTTTCCTCTCTAAATTTGGTATCTGGTTTCGTTTTCTTTACATCTCAATTTTTCTTTTCAAGCATGTTACATATCCTCTTGGCAACACACACATTTTGTTTATTTTCACAAATTTCAAAATGTATTCCCACTTTCTATATCACTGTTTGTTATTCTAGCTTATTCTAATGATTTTATTTACAATATGTTATTCTAGATCTTATATTATATGTACACATTTGGTTAAAATTCATATTTGACATTTTCCTCTGTTCATAATTTTTATATTTCATTGTTTGCCTCACATTGTTTTTGACATCTCGCTGTTGGGTTTCTTCCTGATATGTTTTTTTTTTTTTTTTTTTAATTTGTTCGTCAGATATTCATATTAAGATACTTGGAGTGACATTTTTATACAAATGCGTTTCCCAACTTAACAATATATATATATATATATATATATATATATATATATATATATATATATATATATATTTATATATATATATATAAATATATATATATATATATACATATTATGAATATTGAAAGTTCGGATTGAACCGCGCCTAGAAATTTGGTAATTCCGACGTTTTGGCTCCCATTTTGGAACCATTTTCAAGAAAAGTGGAAAAATCTATATAAATATAAGTTAATGAGTAAAAGAGGAAAGGTATTTCCCCTGAGGTCTCAATCTGCCTACTCCTCAAGTGTTGTCACTTAGGAAAGAACATGATTTCCAACCGAGGTCTCAATCTGCCTACTCCTAGGTTGTAATCACTCAGGTGGGGTTCAGGAATCAGTTCCCTCGGAGGAGTAGACAGATCGAGACCTTAGAGGAAGCTAGTGGCGAAACCTGGGGAGTAGGCAGATTGATACCACGGTGTCGAGTTACAAAATCCTGAACCCCACCTTAGTAACTATAACCTAGGGGTAGGCAGATTGAGACCTCCGTTGGAAATAATTTTTTTTCCTAAGTGACAAGACCTGAGGAGTAGGCAGATTGAGGGGAAAATCCCAATCCTACCTCAGTGTGTCATAATCCATGGTTACAGAAAAATCCTCATTTCTGAGGGGGCTACTCAATATTCTTTACTATGAACATAAGTTCTAAATTCGAGTAAGCGACAAACGCTGATAAGCATGCCAGATAAAAATACGTCGTTATTGGAAGACAATTAAATGCACTTGAAAATAATTATCAAGAAATAACCCTCGTACACCGGATTCATAAATAACTCATCTAGGAAAAATTAACGATGGTAAACAAGATTATTGATTCCAACTTGTTGACATCGCAGCGCGATATGATGGTATCATAAAACGGATTTAATGTAATTATACGACAGAAAAAACACTATCAATTCGATAGTTTATGACCAACCAATAAAATTAGCTCCTTAAAACTTCATCGTATTTATTCTTGCGTGTAGGGCCAAAACAAAGCCATTAATTATTGTTGAAGATAATTATAATTGGTACTCGCGACTAGACCAACTATCACGTGATTCGATAACGGGTTATAAAAGCGCGAGTTTTCATATCAAGAGCAGTCATTCGGTGTTCAGCAGTCAAGCAAGTTCGTTCAGAGATAAGGTTATAATTCAGTCATTCACGACATAGTGAACCCAGTCTTAGAACAGTAGCCAAGCTAGTAATATCATAGTCGTTACTCCGGTAATATGTTCCTCTCAAAAGTGAGGTTCAGAAATCCATCGAATCACAGTATCGTACAATAATGATGAGAAGCGTTCCAATCAATGTAGTGAACTTCAGAAAACATTAAACTAAGCAACTGCAAACCAAGTATTGAACGCTCCAAGTGAAAGCACGAGTAAACAGTAGTTTTTTTCCAAAAATTGCTTCCAGAACCGAGTCATTGGAAAAACCGCAACTCCATAGTTCATGATCTCTTAGAAAAACCATAGCCATATCGCGCTATACTAATATACCGGGCGACTAAAATAAAATAACCAATTGACGCGGAATTAATCGAAATAATAATGAAATCAAAACTAATTGTCGCTTAAAAACCTACTCCAGTGAATAAGTGTGAAACAGGGTGAGTCCTATGTATGTTTTCTACATTTATGTTTATGGCAAACCCAACCCTTTATAATGTGCATGTATCTGTAAAAGTATCTCCATAGTTTCAAGTTAACAAAGATATCAAAAGAGAATTATTTCTAGCCGTTTGTGGCAATTGATGTCAAGATTGTTTTTAGTAAATCTATTTCGATTTTGTAGCCAACTGTAAAATTAACTACCAATAAGATACATTCCTTTTGTATGAATATTGTTTCATATTATTCGTCTATAGAACGAAGGAAATAATTGTGTCAATTTTTATTAAATATATATGTACATTCTTGACATTTTATGAGTGCATTCTTTATTTTTTTATGAATACTTTTCGAATCCTTCTGAACGGTAGTATTTCCTGGATAAACAACTCACGCCCAAGCACAGGGAGAAATGAAACATGTCCAGTAGGCCGCTCCTGGTACATAGTTTCGGTTCGACCATCCTCAGATAGTCGATGCTCTCGCTGCTTATATTCGCAATCTAACGAAAAAGTCTGGTTTTACAGGGATGGTGTGTTAATTCATAACGCCCCGTAAGTCCGGGCAAAACAAGTGATTACAACCTAGGAGTAGGCAGATTGAGACTTCGGTTGGAAATCACTTTCCTCTTTTACTCAGTAGCTTATATTTATATATTTTCTTCTGCTTTTCTTGAAAATGGCTTTAAAATTGGAGCTGAAATGTCGAAATTATCAAATTTCTAGACGCGGTTCAACCCGAACTTTCAATATTCATAATAATCATGACCGCGGTAACCTATGCGAACACATATATATATATATATATATATATATATATATATTGTTATGTTAGGTAATGTTTATAAAATAATTAAAATGATAATTCATTGTTATTATTAGGTATTTAAGTTATCGTGGTTCATGCTATGTTTGTTTTACAATTTTTCCATGCTATTCACTATTCTAGAATCTTATAACATGTTCTAGTCAACGCATATGTATCAAAAGTCAGTCCTGTAGTATCTCTATTGTCATAAGTATGTGACCAACAATACGTTCATTTTGAATACACAATAAAAATAATATGGAAATTTAAATTCATGAAAAAACACTCAAGTAAATGAAATGGTATACAAGTTGGAACATCCTGTATGGTAAATCATATCAGGAGGAAACCCAACAGCGAGATGTCAAAAACAATGCGAGGCAAACAATGAAATATAAAAATTAAGAACACAGAAAAATGTCAAATATGAATTTTATCCAAATTTGTACATAATATATAAGGTTTAGAATTAGATATTGTAAATAAAATAATTAGAATAAGTTAGAATAACAAACAGTGATATAGAAAGTGGCAATAAATCTTGAAATTTGTGAAAAGAAACAAAATGTGTGGGTTGCCAAGAGAAAATGTAAATGTAGGAGATGACAAAAAAGAAAAAAAAAAGAAACCAGATATTAAATTTAGAGAGAAAAATATAACAAAAATCAAGATAGAAACAACTATCTGAAACCGCTATATAACTGATTCACATACAAATGGAAAAATAAGCAAACTAGAAGAAACCACTTACCTCATTAAAATAACTAAGTCCAGTCCATGCCATTTCCAGGAACAAATGGTTTTTTTTGCAGTGTAGCTGTATGTTCCAGTAAGCACGAATACTTCCAAGAGGCAGGAGAACACCACAAAGGAAGAACTGCAAGGTATTTCAAAAGCTGAACTAAATACAGTGCAACGTATCAGGTCCAGAATTTTATATTGATTATCTGATTACTTGTGTCCTTCCTTTTTACCATTTAATGATTTTTTGATGCTCACAGACTTTTCATAACCTTCAAACGTTCATTTACCTTTTTATCAAACATCAACAAATTTTACCATTTCATATTACTGTTCTTAGTTAGATAAGTTAGATTTCGCAGAGTAGGTCAATTTTAAAGATTTATTTCAATAAAAACAAATATTTGACGAGTTTTTTGCATTCTGTGTTTTTCTATTGAACATCTAACCATATTTTCCCCCACAAAACAGCATATTTGACATCAAGCATTGCGCCAAGTTGGCACTACTGAACCTGCCGCTGATAATAGAGATGACTCATTCTTCATAGGCGTACCGACTGAGCTGAGATAAGGTAAAAAGAGTGTTGAAAAAGGGTAAGAACAACATAGCCGGAGTTTCATTTCTGTTATGATAGGTATTCATTTTTCAAAATTATTAAAGAAATAGGGAAATCAATGGAACAAATCTACCATGATATAAATATAAATATAAAGCACCAATCACAAGAATTGGCTACCAACGCGGGCCAATTATAAAAAATATAAAAAAGAGCCTATCATAAAATAAAATAAAGAGCCTATCATAACAATATATATATATATATGTATATATGGAAAGGGAAAGAGGATTGTTAAAAACAAAATTGAAGAAATTTAATGGACATAGCTCTCAAAAAAAGTGTTTACCGTAGACACGTGCTTCGGGCTATATATATATATATATATATATATATATATATATATATATATATATATATATATATATATATATATATATATATATATATATATATATATATATATACATCCCTCATCGATGCCGGTGAAACCAAAATAGCACATCAAACCATATTTCAAAAGTTTAAACGGCAACCCTCCATGTGTGTTACATCATTGAAAAGCTCTTTGAAAATGCTTTTCAGTGGAACCTAATTTTGTGGTGTAGATTCGATTCAAAATTCGTATGTGCGGGTTTTCAGAAACGGAAATTGTGAATTTTTTTGTCAAAATTCAAAAGTTCAAGATGGTGGACAAGTTTTGTGATTATGGTCCGATTCGATTCAAAATTGGTATGTGGGGGTTTTCGGGGTCGAAGATTATGAATTATTCGTCTAAATTCATAAATTCAAGATGACAGTTCCAAAATTGCGGGGGAGTTTTGTGATTATGTTCCGATTCTATTCAAAATTTGTACGTGGGAGTTTTCGGAGTCGGAGATTATGAATTGTTTGTCAAAATTCATGAAATTGAAATGACGGCTCATGGAATTTTTGTTATTGAAAAAACAAATTGGCGCTCCAAGATGGCGGACGAGATTTAGGTTTATGGTCCGATTCGATTCGAAATTGGTATGTGCGGGTTTTCAGGGACGGAGATTGTGAATTTCATTTCAAAATTCAAAAATTCAAGATGGTGGACAAGTTTTGTGATTATGGTCCGATTCGATTCAAAATTGGTATGTGGGGGTTTTCGAGATCGGAGATCATGAATTATTTGTCTTAATTTATAAATTAAAGATGACAGTTCCAAAATTGCGGGGGAGTTTTGTGATTATGGTTCGATTCTATTCAAAATTTGTATGTGGGACTTTTCGGAGTCGGATATCATGATTTTCAAAAAAAAAAAAAGGGAATTTTTGTTATTGAAAAAAATAAAATGACGCTCCAAGATGGCTGGCGAAATTTAGATTTATGGTCCGATTCGATTCAAAATTGGTATGGGGGGGTTTTCAGGTTCGGAAATTATGAATTTTGCTTAAAAATTCATAAAATCAAAATGGCGGCTCCAAGATGGCCGATGATCTCTGTGTTTATAGTCCGATTTTATTCAAAATTGGTATGTCTGATTTTTTGGGGTCGGAGATTATGAATTTATTCGAAGATTAATGATTTTTAGTTGAAATTCATAAATTGAAGATGGCAACTCCAAGATGGCGAATGAGTTGATCTTTAGATGTTCTTCTCATTGAAGGACTTTAACAAAAATGCATAGATTAAGGCGTACTCAAGTCCTAAAAAGCACAAAAAAATTTATAAAAAACTTCTTGAAGACAAGCTTTTATTCAAATGCACTAAAAAGTAAAAAATAATTGCTTTGGATGTGTGACGTATCTAGGTTATTTCGTGAGTTATAGATTCAAAAGATTGTCGCGCAAAGTGTTCAGTTCGAATACTACTATCGGAAAAATCACAAATCTTGAACGACCCTGTATAATGGAGAACGAATTCCCTAAGACATAACTAATACACATGACATTGGTGCACTACACCCAGAATTTCAGCTTTGTACGAGTCCAAATACCGCAGTAATAAACATTTAATTATGTTTTGCACAAAAAATAAGGAAATCAATGAATTTCTCGAAAACCGCTTGGGATGGGTATAGGAAAGTATCATAAAAAAATGATTGTACAGCAATAACGAAGCAAAAAATGCCGTAATATACAGGGTATCTCATTTAAAATATCAAAGTAGTTGCTACTTTTGAATATGAGCGGCAAAGTCGCAGCGCTGAGAATATTTCAGATCGATAGAGCAAAATTAATCACCCAAGAAAACGAATTTTCAAAATAATCCTGTGTTCCGTTCTCCAGAAACGTCTAATATGCCATCGAGTTTGGACACCCTGTATATGCCATTAGCGCTGACAGCACAAACTGTTGTTGTGACACCGCGTTCTCCGCTTGTCGCTTCTGCTATCTATTTCAAACCTTTTGGATGCAAAATCTTGTAATTATTTGTAACTGTGCCAATGCCGGTTTCATCAATATTAAAAATACGATGACCAGATATATTTGTATTTTGTTTGGATCTTTTTAGTTGATCAGAAAACAGTTTCACTTCGGTGGCGTTGAAAGCTGTTATTGTATTGAGTGAAGTAGCTTCTGGAATCCGTAAGCTGATGGAAGGATGTCGAGACATAAAGCCATAGCACAGTTTATAGCTTCTTTAGCTATAAACTATAGCTTCTTTAGCTATAAACTCACAAAATTCACAAATTCGAGATGGCAGACGAGTTTTATGAGTATGGTACGATTCGATTCAAAATTGGTATGGGGAGGTTTTCGTGGTCAAAATCAGATTGGCGGGCTAAGATGGTGGATGATCCCTATGATTATGGTCCGATTCTATTCAAAATTAGTATGCGGAGGTTTTACGGTTAAAGATTATGAATTTTTTGTCAGAATTCATAAATTCAAGATGGCGGCTTCAAGATTGGGGACAAGATTTGTGATAATGGACCGTTTCTATTCAAAATTGGTATGTCGGGGTTTTGGGGGCCGGAGATTTGAGTGATTGATCGATTTGATTTTTTGTCAGAATCCATAAATTGAAGACGGCAGCTCCAGGATGGCGGACGAGCTCATCTTTAGGTGGTCTCCTCATTGAAGATCTATATAGCTCAGAATTTACAGGAAAAAAAACCCATAACTAAAAAGCAAAGAATAAAATAATTGATAAAAAAACTTTTTTAAAGACAAGCTTTCATTCAAATGCGCTAAGATGCAAAAAATAATTGCTTTGGATGTGCGACGTAGGTTATTCCGTGAGTTATAGATTCAAAAACTTTGGGCGACAAGCTCTTGAATCTATAACTCACGGAATAATAACCTACGTCGCACATCCAAAGCAAACAGAAGAAAGCGAGAATGACGAGAAGAAAATGATTAGAATTGAAATTTTACGAAGAAGTTTCAGTAAATTAATCAGTCCTAAATATCTGAAAGATTACAGTATATTGGCAATTAATACAGAAGCCTTAACAGATGATGTACTACTTGCTGTTATCAACAAGGAAAATTCTCTAGCTTACCAAAAATTCGTGAAAAATACGTGGAAATCTCACAGAAGAAGTGTATATGAGACAACCTCATAGTTTTGAAAAAAATGGAAATTGGGTGTGTAAGTTAAAAAATAAAAAACGTTGTATGCAACAAGCTTGAAATTCGAAGTTTGAGGATTCCATGAAGAGAATAGGATTGAACAAATCTGCAATTGATAGTAATCTCCACATTAGAATCGGAAACAATTTCAAAATTTTTCTGCTACTATTTGTGGATGAGATTATTGTCGGAGTACCGCTTTCCGTTCTAACACCCTCCTCAGTTTTCACCAAGAGATCGCTAAAACTTCGTTCGAGGGGAGCAACCAACACCTTTCACCTGCTTTGATGGATTGATTCTATATACGTTCAGCAACCCTGAGCGCCTAGGGCTACCAAAGTTCACACAGACTAGGTGAGATTAGAGCGGGGGTACATGAGGTCTCCTCAGTTTCTGAGCATGCACCTTACTGTACCGAGAGACCAAATTCCATATATTTAAATACTGGACCATAAATGAACATGTATTATTAAATTGTATGAAAATCAACAATTTACTTTCAAAGTACTTTACTAACACTTAATGAGTGATCCGGTATAATTATAACTACCAAAAGTCGGCCACAATAGCAATCGTTCATGAACAAATATGGTAGGCACCGGCTGTACTTATTCACTAGACATATTTATCATCAATAAAAATCACAAGAGGCACACAATAACTCAAAATCAAAACCTTGTAGCAATACAGCAAGATATAAAAACTACCCGAGTCCTACCTTTATAATACGTCAATTATAAACGTGCAAGTAAATAAACATATAATTCATACCTAGGAATCTACGAGCCAACATTCCAAATATCTCTCGAAGGCGTTATGTATGACCCACTAACACAGAAGCTCATCTTTTTTTGAGTCGTATACATAAGTAAATGGGATAAAAATTACGAACCCGTATAATCACGACTGAGCCAATAGCGCATGGTTGTGAATCGAATAGTTTACGTATCGGGTATTGCTAAGTTTGTCTGCCTGTATGGTCTGAATTAAGGAGCACTTCTTAACCTATATTCGCAAAACTTTTCGCTACTTCGAGATACTGATTACCGAGGCTGACAAATAGGTGTTATCGAAGCACTACTTAAAACACCATTCTTGTTTTTAAGCACGAGACTAGGCTGACGGAACTTAACTGACTCTTGAAACTGAATACTGGAAATGGACTGCTTGAACTGACTTCTGAACTGGATTACCGACTTAAACTCGAATTCACATCTTGAAACTGAATACCGGAATGGAACTAAATTCGGAATGGTGACTGGATCACCAACTGAAGACTGATTGAATCAATGTTTTCCGTTCGCGTATTTATAGTAAAACGAAATCTTTTGTTACGTGCCGCGAGGTTAGAGGTGCGATATTTGTGTGTTTGCTTTCCGGAGAATCAATCAAATTGTCTTCCTGATTCATAGCGTTTTGTTGGCGGCGCGTTTGAGATGAAAGGCCCGCCAATTGCTTAATTATCTCAAACGGTTGATTCTTGCATCGTCGCTTAATCATATTGGGTTCACGAAGGTCAAATTACTCATCAGGGCGTCGGTCTGTTGGTATG
Source organism: Gonioctena quinquepunctata (assembly GCA_018342105.1). Classification (NCBI taxonomy): domain Eukaryota; kingdom Metazoa; phylum Arthropoda; class Insecta; order Coleoptera; family Chrysomelidae; genus Gonioctena; species Gonioctena quinquepunctata. The sequence continues at coordinate 11,637 of JAFIRS010001745.1, read as the reverse complement.
ACCTTTGTGCGTGTGTGGTACTCATGGGTAGATATTACATGTCTATAGGGATGGAGCATAACATTATATCAACAAGTAATGTCAAAAGTAAAATCTAAAACGTCAGAGTGAAATTAAAAAACAAATTCAGCATGAAATATTTGGGAGAACTCAAACAATTTTTGGAAATTACTCAATCAGAGTGAAAATGGAATGTGTTTGAGTCAGCCAATCTATGTTGGAAATGTAATGAAAATATTCCAAATAAAAAAGTGCAAACCAACAAAAACGCCATTGGTTGTGAACTCAATGGAAGACCTGAAAGCAAAATCTGGAGATTCTTCCAAATATACCATTCAGAGGAAACTATATAGGGAGCTTTTCGGATGTTTGATGTTCCTTATGCTGAATACTAGACCTGGTTTTTCAGTGAATTTCTTAAGCCGATTCCACAGTAATGCATCAGGAAATCACTGGACCGGATACGAGTTCTTAGGTACTTAGAAGGCACTTTTGGCTATGGGCCATTTTATCCAGCGAATAACATCTTTTCTCAAACTGGTTTTGCTGATTTCAATTGTTCTGGAAGAAAATACGAAATTGACGAGTGGATATCTGTTTCGAGTATATGAATCAATCGAATGTTCGGTGACAAAGAAGCAGAGTACCGTTGCCTTATCACCAACTGAAGCAGAATATATAGCTTCAGCGAATGCTGCAACTGAAATGATTTGGATTTCGAATGTTTTATCCGATTTGTCAATAACAAACCAACTACCTTATTTGGTGATAATCAGCAGGGCCGGCGAGAGCCAGCATTGGGCCTGGGGCAGAGTATACAGCCGGGCACCTACTTCCTTTTCTTTTCTATCCAAATCATAAGTTTTTCGTAATATAATCCAATTGAGGGCGTTGGCTTGGTACTGGAATGAATATTCATTAAGAATATGAGCTGTTATTTTTTTTCTGAATACCATAAATCATAAAATATAAATGATTTGTTATCTACATTGTTTGAAGCTCGATGCAATTGGTAAAAAAAGGATTTTTCGTAAAGTTTTTTTTATTTGACAGATATTGAATACAGATGTTAACTCTTGTAACAATAAAATAAATAAATGGAACTATATAATTTTCAACAATGGTACGATTAAGTTTGTAAAACAAATTCGCTTTTCTGGCCTTCCTGGCGGAAAAGTCCTCTATTATTTTTTAGAAATTCTGCTGCGTAGCTAATTGTGACTCGATTGAGAGCATTGCCGAACCATTGGGTAATGTCTGTCCCATAGTCGAACGCAAGTGATCTTTTATTTTGGCCAAAGTACTAAATGATCCCTCCGCTTCAGCTACGGTCACTGGTATCGAACAAAATATCCCAATTGCCACGCAAATATTTGAAAACAAGCCATGTACTTTTTGTTTGAAAATCATATTGTGTAGTTACAAAGGCTGCATGTTTGTCTTCAAAGTTTGCGGACTGAAGAGATTTGATGTGATTAATTTCTTCACTGAGATTGATGGTAACGTCCCCCAAATATACAGGAGAAAAAATGTCGTGATTCGTAGAAATGAAGGTTAATGGATCTTAATAGACATGGACAGTGGCTGCCTGGCTTCACTTGTATATTAGGTGTGGGAATTGAACACTAATTTTTTTAATGTTTGATGAGGACTCCGGGTCCCCTGTTTTCTTGGGGCCCGGGAAATTTTCCCCCCTGCTCCCCCTCTCTCCGGGCCTGATTATCAGTCGTGCATTCATCTACTACAGGAATGGGAACTTCGGCGTTTAAAACATATATACGTAAAGTACAATTTTCTGCGAGATCTTCACAACAAACACGAGATCGATGTCGAATATATGGAATCCAGTAAACAAAGAGCCGATAATCTGACGAAACCACTCACCTATGGAAACATTTAGAAAAATGTGATTGGAATTGGGTGTTCTTGAACCTGCTGAATTATGGGGAAGTTATTATGTCAGAGTCGAAATATACATTTGAAGTTCGATTTTTCTCTGAAAATACGTGCAATTAGTCAAATTACATTATAATCCACTAACATTTTATAGAACATGAAAGAAGAATCAATTCATAAAGTCGCCTTTTCCAAAAAACTCCTTCAGTACCCTAACCCCTATTTTAATTAATACCTCCTCTTGATACTTCAATGGCAAGCCCATGAAAGCCATACATAAGTACCGAATACTCTTTCAGTTATTCAATTTCGGAATAATAAACAAAGAAATAGATAAATTTGACTCTAAAAACAAAAAGTGACGAAATAATAGAAGCTAGTTCGCTTAAATAATATCAATATTTTTCATTAAAATGGAATCATATACAACAAAGACCAAATCATTCATAACATGATTGAAAGTGTGCACATCATGTATCTGGAGGACTTCTAGCGATTAGCTTTATTGAATTTTCAATTCATTCAAATCAACAAAATTTACTTGATGTATCGATTTGGGTATATATAATCATTAAATATCTCATTTGATTGAATAATTTTGATTTTTTTTCTGTATGTACTAGTAAAATAATGTTCTAGGTGAACACTCGACGTGTTAGCCCAAACACCAAATAAATTGTGGACCCGTCCGGCACTGCTGCAATCTACTGTGCAAACCCTCAATGCGGTATCCTTACGCACGACACTGTACAAGGTTTCGTGTGCCTTATATCAAGAAATGGGCTATATACTCATGCTACATATCCCCCAACATTCCCCTCGTTGACTTCAAGACATTTGTCGACTCCCTGCTGCAACACGTACACGATTCCATTAGGCAGGCAGTAGTGGCAGGGGATTTCAATGCAAAATCCCCCTTGTGGAATTCTCCAGTGACCGATGCTCGCGGCACCTATCTCGCGGAGACCCTACTTGCCATGAATCTCGTAGTAAGCAACGAAGGAGATACACATTTAGCAGACGCGCACAGACCTCATTCATAGATATCACTTTCTGCACCCAGGACATTAGCAGGAACTTTAGTTCCTGAATGGTATCCACGGCTGAGAGCATGAGCCTACACAGGCACATTACCTTCGCTATAGATACCATTGAGAATAAACCAAAACAAGAAAGGCAGCCCAAAATCTCCATTAACGAAGATAATATGTCGAACCACTATCCAGAATATGTCAACGAGTATTGTGGACCTAGAAAGCCGCACGAGGACAGTGAGGATTGCACAAGAGGTAAGTATCACAAGAGGTATAGGGGGCACACTTAGGTCCCACTTAGGTTTAAGTTTAAATTAAATCGCAGTGCAACAGAGCAAGAAGACTGCTCACCAGAGCTCGTAGAACACAGAAGGTGAAGTGGGGATCAAAACACTTGAATCCGACTATAAGGTTCATAGAAAAAATCTGAGAGATCTCATCAAGAAATCCCAACGGTAACAGTGGAACCTTCTCTGTGACAGACTGGAGGAAGATCCATGGGGGCACGGATATCAAATAATCACGGAGAATTCAAACACCTCCGAACCCCCTACGACCTGCACCCCTCACTCAAGTTACAAAAGATCCAGGAGCTGTTTCCTAGCGTTGTACCGGTCACCCATAACCTCCCAAACTCTGATGATCCCTCCTTTCACCATGTTCGAAATCGAGCATGCAGGATGATCAAATCCAAAAAAGCCCCAGGCCCAGACGGTATTCTCCTGGAGGCGGTGAGATACGCAATCGAGGCATGTCCCGAAGCAGTCCTAGATATCCTCAACAATCTACTGATGGAAAGCAGCTTCCCAGAGAGTTGGAAAAGGGCAAAGGTCATCCTTATCCCTAAGGACAACCCCTCAGATCCAATCACTAAGTATAGGTCGATATGCCTGATTGATTGCTTTGGCAAATTTTATCAATACATGCTGAAAGGTAAGCTCGATACAGAACTGGTGGAAAAGGATGCTATTTCCCAAACACCGTTAGGCTTCATGGCCAAGAGATCGTCGGTACACGCCAATAAACACGTCATTGCCAGGGTAAGGAAAGGAAATTACATCTGGGGGACCTTATTCCTTATAGACGTCAAAAATGCATTCAACACTGCCAAGTGGAACGGCTGAGATACAGAATCTAGGGATCAGTGATTACTTGACCAAAGCCATCGGTAACTATCTTTCAAAAAGAATATTCAAAAGCGGAAGACATACCATTGACATGTCGCAAGGTGTATCACAAGGCTCTATAGGACCAACCCTCTGGAATGTATTTTACGATGATGTACTTAACCTTCCGCAGGGATATGAAACCATGAAAACCAATGAATGTATTGAAACAATATGACTCACTCAGTGTAATGCTGTTATTCACGCAGCCGTCTCTCTTGGGCCATTCAGACAATCAAAATATTTCTATATTTGAGAGCACTCAAAGCCGTTCTATATTCCTGTGCATCAATCAAATGCGGTGAGGGCTCGCGAAAAATCGACTGGCCGTTGTTGTCCTCCCCCCTTTATGCACTCAGTGTAATAAATATGTAACGTGCTATCGATTAAAATCAACCATTCAATAATGAAAATTATGTATTCCAATTTTGTAGGTCTGAACTCCCATGCACATATATCAGCGATCATTACCCCTATCAAATAACTAATTTGCTAGCACAAGACCAAAACCAAAATAGCAATACAAAATGGAAAATGAAATCGGAGAACTGGGATCTCTTCAGAGAAGAAATTGACAAAAACATAAAAACATTCAGACATATCAACAATATCAATGACACCCTTGAGAGCTTCATGAAAATAATAATCGTAAGTGCAGAAATCTCTATTGGAAATTCTAAACATATCAAATGCCATAACTGGTGGATTCATGAATGTGACGTTTTCATTCGTGCAAGCAAAACCGCATTAAATCAATACAATAAGTGACACAAAAATTAAGAAACCCGTATTGAATTCAAAAGACTCAAGACTGAAGCAACATTAACTATAATTGAGTCGAAGAAACACTCTTGAAGTGAATATGTATCCAGCATTAATAGTTCCACTTCCATGTCCGGAGAAAAGTTGAAAAAATATCAGGTATTAATCCTTATCAAAAAATATCTGTGCTGAAAATTGAAGGTGAAAGGCAGTTGCAAAAACTTATGAAAATCATTCTAGCAACTCCAATTTTGACTTAACTTTCTTACAGTATGAAAAACTATAGAACAAGAATCCGTGGATACATCCGGAGAGTCTGATGATCCTCTAAATCTGCCAATAACCAGACAAGAGCTCCTTAATGCACTTGACGAACTGAAGAATACCTCAGCAGGTCTGGACGACATGTAATGAGTCAATTGTTGCAAATTTACACCATTTGGTTGAATCAAGTATTTCCCACAAAATGGACATAACCTACTGAAACCAGACAAAGCTCGATGTGAGCCAGAATCTCATAGGCCTATCCCACTAACTTGTGCTTTGAGTAAAATATTAGAAACCATCATCAATAAACGGCTCTTGTGGATATTGGAAAATAAAAAGTGACATACATGAAGCTCTAGCTACTAAACAGAAATGTTTTGCTTTATCAAGAGGGCTTTCAGGGCTTCAATACTGCATGGAAACACAATATCTTGAGAAAACTAGAGTCACTGAATATAAGAGGAAATTGCTTAGCATACATGAAGAACTTTCTGAGGAATTGATTTGTTCGAAAATATGAACAGGATGTTAATAAAATCAGATATGGAACATATCATTCCAGGTCAGAGTAAACAACACCCTATCAAATAAATGTCTCCAATAAACACCACAGGGATCAGTGATCACAGTCCAACCTTATTCACGGTAGCTATCAACGATATCTTACACGGTCTGAAGAAACCTGTTAAAGCCAGACTCTATGCATACGACTTAGTACTTTTCATCAAAGGAAAAAACATTCACTTGATGGAACATTTATTGCAAGAATTCCTAGGAGCTTTGGAAAAGTGGTCTAGAAACACAGGATTTCAATTTTCCGTGCCTAAAACACACGCTGTTATATTCAGCAACACTGATGACTATGTTCCAACGCTTCAACTATACCAGCAGACTATTGAACTCAAGTCATCTGTTAAATTTCTAGGATATTCGATCACAAACTGAACTAGAAGGAACATTTATCAAATCTGGTACAGTCTGCAATAAGAGACGTGGAATTTGCAGAAATGTTTATATAACTTTGGTGATGAAAAATAACAGACGTCATGAGCTGCAATAATAATAATAATGTAACTGGACTAACGGGAATAGGATCAAAGGAATTAAAACTATTTCTTTGGTGCTGACGTTTCGGAATCTATTTTTATTCCTTCTTCAAAGCTGGAAACAAACAGTTTGCGATAAACATTATTGACAAAATTATCTACTTCTATAACATACCTTTAAAATATTTCCTATGATGGATACACCATACGTAAAAATGTTGAATAATGAGCATTTTTACGTATGGTGTATCCATCATAGGAAGAACTTGACTTTAAAGGTATGTTATAGATGTAGATAATTTTTTCAATGATTCCTTTGTTCCTATCCCCGTTAGTCCAGTTACATTAAGATTTGTGGGACGATGAATCAACCTATTAATAATAATAATATCACGACCAAGTTACGAATACCACCATTTGCAATGAAAAAATACCTGCATATGTTACAATTTTGAACAAACAGTTATCAGATAATTAATGAGTAATATTATTGTAAATTATGAAGAATGCATCATGCCGCCAACGGAGAGAGTTGCGGATTTGCAGTCATCTAGGGCAATTACAGTGCCCAATAATTTTGCAAGTATATATGTATATTTTGGTAGCAAAATAAGATCAAATAATGTTGATTAAAAACAAATAATGACTTTGCGAGAGTCGGAAGTGAAAATAATCCTTTCATTCCATTCTTTGTAGGTTTAACACTTTTGCGACCTTGAAACGAATTGCAAAATTGTATAGTTTTGATTTAGTAGGTACTCTATGTCAGCATGAAGTTTCGAAAATGTTAGAGTAAATGTTAAATTTTCCACCCGTTTACTGGCCGATTGTCGAATAATGATGTGAAAGTTTGAATATCTGCTTCAATGTATTTTTTGAGAGTTATAGCTTGTTGTTATATGCATGCCTATAACTAATGGTCAGGTAACATAACTGACTATGAATCAAAGAGTAGATAGCATATTACGGCACATAAATTTTGTCAATCTCCAAAGAATACCTTTTGCCAGAGAGATTCATCTGCAATATATTAACTTTCTTACTAGAACACTCCCACACAATGATATTATACAGTGGGTCAGCTGACAATATATTCGTTTCAACAGTAGTATCAAGGAAACTGAATATTTTTTATAATATATAAACAAACAGAGAACTAATAAATAACTCATGTACTGAATATTGAATAAAACTGAATACTCATGCATAATGTTTTTTTTTCATGCTTCATCCAATGTAATAACTGGAAAAATGTTTGGAGCAAATGCAAGCAAAAACGAACAGACATTTTTCAATTATACCTGACCATTATTTCCGTTTGTTTTCATTCCTAGACAATACAGATTTTAGTCAGCATAACTTGTTAGTTAATCAAAAAAATATCACACATTTGGAAAGAAATAAAGAACATAATCACACATGGAGTTCTATATTTGGTTAATATAGTGATCGAAACAAGACATTATACTGAATATTTTTCTTAACCCTTTTAGACCTGATTTTTTTTGAGAGGGGAAAAAATATTTTTTTGTTTCTAGCTCATCTGGGACAGTAAATGAGTTCACTGAAAGGAGAAAAACCTAATTTTTCATTTTATTTTTACAAAAAAAAAATTGTACATAAGCATGTACAAGTGGTCTCAAACGATGTTACATTTTGAGCTTATTTTCTACGTATAAAAATCAATTCTACATTCATCAACTCATTTCGTTTGTCTATGAAATGCAGAAAAACAGTTTCTTGTTCGTACAAGACACAGATGCACTCTGCATTTATCACAAAAAATGTGACTTCGGCCTTTACAACCAGAATGTTTGCATCTAGTTGCCTCCTTATTCGAATCAAACTGTGGCATATGATCGAAATGATCATTTTGAATTTCTTCTAATGGTCGACGTTCACTTCGTGTGTGAATATGATGAGGAACAGATGGTGATGACGAAGATGGTCTACCACGCTTCAGATTATTATTTACTGGTTTGCCCATACGTATCATGCTCTCAGCAACTCTAGTTCTGAATTCAAGTAGGGTCAGCCTTTGTTTTTGGGGTAAATCAAATTTTTCAAAATCTTTTTTATATTCTATCCAGCTATTGACCAATGCAAAGTCAACCATATGCATTATTACTCGAGGCGGCCATTTTTTCGAACGGATGAATATTCTGTAATAACTTATCAATTGGTCCATGAGATCCACTCCACCCATTCCATGATTGTAATCGTGGATAATTCCAGGCCTAGTTCCTTCTATATATTCCAAATGATTCTTATCCCAACGTTTCACCACATCTTCCTCTCCCTTTCCTACGTAGTTGGAAGCTAGGCAGACTGGTTTGTTGTCGTACCATTTGACCACAACTACGTTCCTCTTTTTCGTCGACAATTTCTTCTGAAAATCCCCTATTTTTCTTTTTCATTTCTCTGTCAGTCATCAAAGGTGGTTTGAAGAATCGATTCGTTCTCATTGTACCAGCGGCGTATATCTGTTTATCTTTGAGTATTGTCAAGAGGTCATATGAAGAAAAATAGTAATCATAATATAATCTGTGACCTTTTTCAGTTCCTATTCTTTCTGACAAATGGAGGACAACAGATGCACCTTGTCCATATTTTTTTAAATTGTTTTCATTTAGACCAGTAGTTTTTCCTTGATAGAATATAAAATCGTAGGCATACCCACTTTTTCCACAGAGTATAAACAACTTCAGACCCCAAGGACAAGGCTTTCCTATCACATACTGTTTTATAGCAAAAGTTCCAGTAAATGGGACGATTTGTTCGTCCACACAAAGTTCTTCCTCGAGTTGAAGCTCTAAACACCTTGTTCTTATGACATCTATCAGATGACGGACTTTATATAATTTATCTACATTCTTTTCTGGCTTTTCCAAGTTATTGACCATATGCAAACAGGACCTCAGTTGAAAGAAGCGATCTCTCGACATGTTTTCTAAGAAAATACCGATAACAAAGAATTTCTCCCAGTACATCCGAATTCTAGGGAATTTATTCAAACATCCAATCTGTTTGAGCTATTTCTCAAATTAAATAACTGTAATCAGTCGAAGACTTTTTCGGAATGTTTAATTGACAATTATCCATCAAAACTGACTTTTTACAAATAACTCTCTTTTTTATAGTATAGGAATAAACTGCTGTAAATGAATATTAATAGTGAAGGAACTAAAAAAACAAAAATTAATAAAGTATCAACACTTTTTCCCGCGCTAGAAAGATCATTTTCTAGCTAATTTTCTAGTTCCAGTCTACAAATTTTGGTAACTAATCGACGATACGTTCCTGTCGCTGTTTTAACATCAACAACTCGGATTCTTCCGTCCGGTCCTGGATAGAGTCGGATTATTCTACCCAATTTCCAGGTGTATCTTGGAGAACGATCGTCAACTGAGATCACAACATCATCGGTTTTGATGGGCTTTTCATCTCTTGTCCACTTACTCCTTTTTGTGAGCGTAGGTAGATATTCCTTCACCCATCGCTTCCAAAAATTGTCTAGGAGCATTTGCGTTTTCTTCCACTCCCTACGTAAGCAATTGCTATCCGAACTAATGTGTATCAAGGATTCACTTCCCTTGCCGTTCGATGATCCAAGTAGAAAGTGATTGAGTGTGAGTGCTTCAACGTCTTCTGGATCACTGGATACTCGTGTCAGAGGCCGGGAATTAACGAGATACTCAGCTTCGGCGAAAAACGTCTGTAGAGTTTCTTCTCTCAGAGATTGGTCCTGGAGATTCTTTCCAATTATGCGTTTCACGGATCCAATCAGTCTTTCCCACGAACCGCCCATGTTTGGGGCACCTGGAGGAATGAATTTGAAGTCTATTCCCTTGGAGCACATGGAATTTTCAATCTCTGAATGGTCAATGCCCTGGACAGCATTTTTCATTTCTTTTGAAGCTGCTACCATATTTGTTCCATTGTCGCAAAATATCGTCCTCGGTTGGCCTCTTCTAGATATCATCCTCATAATTGCCATGATAGCTGATTCGCTGTTCAATGTGTGCGCTATTTCTAGGTGGATGGTTACAGCAAGGCAGGTGAATATTACACCCCAACGTTTTTCTGTTCTCCGTCCGATCTTGACATATATGGGGCCAAAGTAGTCCATTCCCACGTTGGTGAAAGGTTTCATTTCTCGGTTCAATCTCACTTCTGGAATCTGTCCCATCAATGGTGGCATGGGCTTAGCTCTCTCGTTCTCACATTATTGACAATGTGAAAATGCTGATTTGACTGCGGCTCGCCCATTTATCACCCAGTATTTTTGTCTTACTTCATTCAACACCACGAAATTCCTCATGATAATGTATCATCAACAATTTTGTATAAGCATGTTTCGCATCTAGAATGATTGGATTTTTTGTATCACAGTTCAAGCTCTTCGATAGATTTGCTCGTCCTCCAAGTAACATAATCTTATTTTCAAGTTGTGTACAAAGATTTCGAAGTCTACTATGAGAGCTTATGGATTTCCCCTTTTCCATTCTCCCCAACTCGTCTGGGAAGCTTTCGAGCTGGGATTTTCTGATCCATATTTTCTCCACTTCATCAAGTTCATCCACTGTGAGCTCCGTTGGATATTGATTTTCACGGTTCCTCATTTTCTTTATGAACCTCAGACACCACCCTGTACATCTGATTAATTTCAACCATGATGAAAATATATCCATGTCAGGCAGACAGCTCATGTACTCTAAAGTGACAAAGCAAACCTGGTTATATTCTTGCTTGATTTCATTGCTATAAGCGATACGATTTTCTGTGAACTCTGAATCAGCATCTTCCTTGGGCCAATTTGGTACAGGTTGTCTTTAAAATGCTGGACCAGTAAACCATTCATTTGAAATAACTTTCTGTCGGAACTGAGGTCTCGTTGCTTCATCAGCTGGGTTGAACTCAGTTGGTATCCACCTCCAATCTTCTAAATTTGTTCTTTCTTGTATTTCTCCTACTCTATGTGCGACAAATTGTTTGAATTTTCTTCCATCATTTCTGATCCAGGATAGAACACATTTGGAATCCAAAAATATGATTGGTTGATAGTTATTTCCAATTCAGACTTGATAGTTTGGGCTAGCCTACTTGCCATCACAGCTGCTTGTAGTTCAAGTTTTGGTATCGATAACGGTTTCAGGGGCGTTACTCGTGTTTTGAGGATACCAGTGAAATATCAGTAGTAGGTTTGAGCCGGGACTGGGTCCTCCTCATCCATGACCTTGACCATGTCCTTGACCTTGACGCCTAGCCGCCCAATTGCAGCCCATTGCATTTGATCTTGACCTTTCCCTGTAACCTTGAGATGGAAAGGTTGAATGTCGTGTATCATTGACATTGAAGTGTCCTGGTGATAGTGTGGTGTTTGCATGACCTTGGGGATTCATTTCTCGTTGACCTTGTAACGCTAGTCGATGGGAAAGGGATCGCGCATTCATTTCAGTATGCATG